>JASAND010009752.1:0-27561 GCA_030248195.1 Trissonchulus latispiculum
CAGCAATCCAGGCGGCCATGAACCACTCGGAGTTGCCTAACGTGGAAATCTACACCGACGGTTCAGCGGAAAACGGCAGATTCAATGGCGGTGCTGGAATCCACATAATACACCATAGAACGGGCAAGCGGCGGAATATCTCCGAACCGGCCGGCAAAGTGACCTCTAGCTACAAGGCTGAATTTGTGGCTCTGCATAGGTCTCTGCAATGGCTCCAGGAAGTTGCTGAGCCGGAAGATAGGTCCATCCATATGCCCACCGATTCCAAGTCTCTGGTTCACCGACTCAGAAATGGCCCCGCTAAAGCTGTCACACTCACGGAACACAGTATTTGGAATCTGCTGTGTCAGCTGCTAGCAGTCGGAGTCTAGAACTATCCGGCTAACCTGGATCCCCGGCCATCAAGCTGTGGCCGGAAATGACTATGCGGATCAGCTGGCGGTAACAGGTTCCAGCTTATCCCAGACCGATACTGCTAATTGACCTTCCTGTGGCCCAGAACCAACTGCGTGGTCTCCTCAGAGATGAATGGAGATCTACCCTTAAATCTGACCGCCTGGACAATATTTTCCCTCCGCCGCCTCAACACCTAGAGGCTCCCCTTAGTCGCTCGGATCGCTCCATCCTGTCACAACTCCGAATTGGCGGGTTTAGTCAAATCTTAAACTGGTATAAACATAGGATCGGGGCGGTAGAGCCACCTGACTGTACATATTGTCCCGGGACTACAGATGATCCACGCCATGCCCTCCTATACTGCCAAAGGGGGGATGCCGCCCGCTTGCAGTTCCTGGGACCCACCCGGCCCCTCCCTGGACGCGCTTTGGTCCTCTCCGGTGCAGGTTATTGCCTACCTCAGGGAATGCGGCCGGCTACCAGCCGTCCGGGCCCATTGATCTCATCAACGGCCGGAAGCAATCATCATCATCATCATTAAGCTCAGGTCAAACTTTATGATTGTACTATGCTACGCTATGCTAATCGATTTTTTCGAAAAATACAACTTTTCGATCCAACATTTCGGCAAAGCGAATCCAGCAAAAGCGAGTTAAAGTAGCATAATCGTAAAGTTTGATCTGAGCTGAATCCAACGCTATAACGTTTTCGTGGCTACGCCTATGTTGCACCCGCAACGGATTTTTAAACAATTTCGCTTTTTAGCTGGTTTTTGACTAGTTTACACTATTTGCACCAAATCAATGCAACATAGCACAACTTGTCAGAAATCAGCTGAAATAGGGAAATTGTTTAAAAATTCATTGCGGGGGAAATGTAAGTCGTAACCACAAAAACTTTACATCGTTGGATTCAGCTCAGATTAAGCTTTATGATTATGCTACTTTAATTTGCTTTAACTGGATTCGCTTTGCCGAAATTTTGGATCAAAAACGTGTATTTTTCGAAAAAGTCGATTTTCAAAATTTTGAAAAACTACATAAATCACATGACAGCTGACACGTATGCGATCCTGGAAATCCAACTGAAAAATTTTTCCATTGAGTGAGTAGCGAGTAATAGCTAGTCAAAGTTGGAAAAGCGGCAAAGATCAAAGGATTTTGAAAATCGAAAAAAATTGAATAACTATCGCAATTCTTGACGAAATTAGCTTATATTTGATATTCAATATGTTTGGGACATGGGCTAATTTTCCATCGAACGGCTAGTTCCTGGCATCTACTGATCTTTCAAAACATAAAAAACTCGGCTTCTTTTGATGAATTTTAATTTTTTTAATTTTTTTCAACCAAAAGAAAGTTCATGCCATGACGGTTCAGAAAATATATACATTGCTGCAGCAAAAACGTACCGGTAATTTAGTATAAACAAAACAATTTCGCTCCCTACATTTTTTGGTCAGACTTTAGAGTCATGCGTATGGTTTATCTACGCATGCACTTCTTCAGACTACTTTAGGAAATTTGTCAATGCTTAAAGAACTTCATTGCATAGCTGTCACTATGCATACTAACTCGGCTAAGATAAAAAGGTGTCTACGTATAGAAATACGCGCCGAAGGCGCGAAAATTTTTTGAAAATTTGCTTCAAAAAGTATGTGAAACACGTTTAATTTTCATCTGAGACAACTGAAAATTTCTACTCAAGGCCAAATTTTTTGCGAAACTTTACGCAGAGCTCCAAAAAAGTTGCGGCATTTTCAAAAAAATGCGGAATTTCGCATTTTTCGCAAAAAACACAGGTTGTATGTGTAGTACAAGATTTGGCATTATATTCCATTATTAACTTACGTACAAGGAACTGTTATCTGGAAGTCGGCTGTCAGGGACAAAAATATCATCAAAGAATCCCACACTTACTAAAACAATAAAGCAATCATGACTGATGTTTAATCTGAATCAAGCTGAAGGTGACGTTTTCTAATATATGTACGTTAACAGCAGCCCCAGCAGTAAACTGAAATTTAGAAGATGACAAACTGCTGTGGGTCAAAATCGACAGCTAGCTTTATCGTAACTTTGTGCTTAGCCTTATTAGCTATATTTAGCAGCATCATCAGCCATTTTCAAAAACTTTACTACTTCCCCAGGATACAATGCCCTCTCCAGACCTTCCAGAAACTTCCATAATTCCTCACTAAAAATTGTGGCATAAGAAAAGTCCGGGATAGCAGGAAACGTCCTTCCTTAGCTCTACTTTTGAAGATTCAACCATATATACCATTCGTATCCAGCTGAGCTGACCCAGCACGACGAAAACCGTCCGCTGTTGCGCAAAAATTCTGAATAACTTCCACTAAATTGCTACTACGTACTATGCCTGGAGGTTTGATAGAATCAAGTTTATCAAAAACCTGAGAATGCTGTTAATACTAAGCATGCATCTACATTATATACTACAAAAAAGCAACCTCGTACACATACAGTTGATTCCGGCAGGACCACACGATCTAATTCTTCCAGTAACAATTTCATCGATAAATGGACGGAAAACAACATAGCGGAAATTCACTAAAACATAAGGGATACGTATGAGAAAATTTTGATGAAACTTTAGGAGACATTCTCAGGGTGAGTTCCGGGAGGGTACTCACTTTAATCGATCCGAACGAATGTACTAGATGTACGTACTTATGTACTAGATCCGAGTTGCGAATGAAGCTAAACTAGATTGAGATTCAACTTCCGGACATGCATAACAGACTAAGTTCAGCCGACATCGGAAAATATTTGATCCCTCGTCAAGGTGACGCCGAGCGAGATCGAAGAAAGAACGTCCAGATGGCAACCTACACAATGGCAACTGTTCGACGGATAAAGTTAGAATATTGAGAGACAGCAACCGTTTACTCAAGATACGTTTCCTACTTTCGCAGTTAGTAATTTGAATATTGACCTGAACCAAACAAATTTAAGAATAGGTGCAGAATAGTAGAGGATTGTCTAATTTTTATGTGGGAAACTGGTTATCAGACATTTGCTATTAGTCAACCGTTTTTAAACTTTAATGGTGCCGTTCAAGATTTAATACTTCTAATTTTTCCATAATGACGGCCAAGCGACAGATCACCAGCTTAGTGTGTGTAAGTGAGGTAAACACTGACTCCAAACTAACATCATACATTGTTTTTGCTTTAATAAGATTGAAGATTAGAACCTTTGGTAAACGTGGCTCCATCACCAGGAAGAATGAAAGATTCCTCTATCTTTTCAAAATCGTAGAAGCAAATACACAAACCAACATTAAGAACTACCTGAAACAACTATACAATATAGAACAAAAATTAATATATTTGAAATAACCTCCATACAGCAAAGCTGATGAAATTAATAATAGCTGATTATGCCGAAGTGCCCTCGTGTAGCGTTTCCCAGCTCGATCCCGGAACACAACAACAACAACAACATTTTTGGGTACCAGGGGCCTTAATCCGGCCTACGACCCATGGTTATTCCTCATCATGGCCGGAGACGTGGAGCTGAATCCGGGCCCGCGCACCATCTACCCCTGCTCCGTCTGCGGGGGCCACGTTGCGGGCTGGTCCATCAAATGCTCCAAAACGTCATCACACGAAGAAACGGAACTGAGTCGCAAACCTGGTTGGTGCCACCAACGCTGCTCCAACATGACCAGAGAGGAGATAGCTGCCTTGTCGGCGGACGAGGTGGCGGCTTGGGTATGCCCCGCCTGCGAGCCGGCTGACGTGTCTACCCGGCAACTACCTGCTGGTCCCAACGCCGAAACTCCCCTGCGGCACACGGCCGGCATCCCTGACCTATCCGGTGCCACCTCCCCCAGCCTACCGTCGGACACCGCCCCAAGCCAGCCCCCACACACATCCCCAAGCCTGCCGCCGTATACCCATCAACCAGCTACGGCCGTCAGCTGTGCCGCATGCGGCACCAGAATCAGAAGGGGATCTCAACCTCTGCGGTGCGCCAGCCAGCAATGCAGCAGCGCGTGCCATCGGGCCTCCAAATGCAGTGGTCTGACACGCGCACAGCAAATCAACGCGGCCTGGGTGTGCGATGCCTGCAGGGAAGATCTAGGGCGACCCGTTAGGCGCGGCCCACCTACTACGCTAGCCGGCCAGCCTCCCCTCAGAACAGCGAAAGCCGCTAACAGCAGCTCACCACGCGCCAACTGCCCAGCGTGTAAGGGGCGACTTAATGCGGGCAGCCGACTCTGCTGTAAGGACTGCGGAAAGAGATTTCATAATCGCTGCGCCGGCCTACCGAGGCTCGAACTGGATAATCTGATTACCAACAACGCATGGTCGTGCGATGCATGTGTCAAACGGGCTGCCCAGAGAACGGCTACTACGGGCCCGGCAGCGCAACCCACGGGCCCAACTCAGCAGCGGAGGTCGGACTTCTCAACCCGAGACACCCTGAGAATTCTGCAATGGAACGCGGACGACTTGCGTACGAAGACGGTGGAGCTGGAAGAGTGCCTACAAAAATACTCCGTGGACGTCGCTCTCATCCAAGAGTCAAAACTTACCGCGAAGCACTTCAACCCCAAACTCAACGGCTACAGCGTCGTCCGCCAAGACAGGCCGCCCAAAGCGGACGGATCGGTGATTAAGGGAGGTGGGCTGGTTACTCTGGTGAAGGAAGATGTCCCCTTCTCTCGTGCTCCGCAGAGGATCAGCACGGGCGATGACATCCTGGAGACTCTGGTTGTCAGAATCCACACGGCCAAAAACAGCAGCATCGCTATAGCCAACTGCTACTGCCCCCCGATCCGACGCAGAGAGGGGGAGGATCGCAGCAACACCTTGGACTGCGACTCCCTCAACCTCAACAACCCACACATTGTGGCCGGAGACCTGAACGGACACTCCCTTCTATGGGACGAAGTTCAGGCCCCTGACAGCAGGGGTGACCAGCTAGAGGAGTGGATGATGGACAACAACATGGTCTGCGTCAATGACGGATCACCAACGCACGTCAACAGAGGCACAGGGGGTCTTAGCTCACCGGATGTCAGCTTTGTGCGCAGCAGCTGGGCGGACAAAGTTCTATGGTCTACGCTTGACTGCCTGGGGTCAGATCACGTGCCAATCCTAATGGAGGTGCATACGGGGCTGAAGGTCCTCAAGGACAGCAGAAACGCTAAGACGGCCAAAGGGTGGAAATGGTCCTCAGCGGACCTCCCAGGCTTCTCGGAAGGGCTGGACCGCGACGTGAGTGATCTGCCGCAGATCCGGAAAGACCTGTCGAGAGAAGAACGCTCTCATGCCTTGTCTAATGCGGTAGCTAAGTTCTCTGACGCCGTCCTATCCAACGCCCGTGAGCATATCGGTACGGCCTACAGGAGGAGCAGCGACAAACCCTGGCTCACACCGGAGCTGAGAGCCAAAATCAAGGAGAGAAATGCGTTGCGCCGCCAAATATCCACCAAAAGGAAGGAATGGGTGGAAAAGTGCGTAGAGGTACGAGAACTAATAAACGAGGCAAAGGATAACAAGTGGCGAGAATTCCTGGAGGACAGCTCGATGAATCAGGACACCGGAAAGGCCTGGAAGCTTGTCAAGTCGCTCAACACCTCTCCGACTGCTGGCCCCCGCAACGAGGACATCGTCGTCAGGGGACGGGTCATATCAGGCGGCATGGCGAAGGCGGAATGTTTCACCAAGCACTTCACTAGTGTGAACAAGCTACAGCTCACCAAAGAAGAAAAACTGGCCGAAAAACAATTTCGCCGCCGCATCTCCGCCGCCCGCAGCCAGCCACTGGACGAATCCTGCTCCGAATTCGGACTGGATGAGCTAGAACTGGCGATTAGCCAGATGAGAAGTACATCAGCCGCCGGCCCCGACTCCATCGCACCCAGACTGATTCAGAACTTCGGCCCCGCGGCAAAATAGTACCTGCTGGACTGCTTCAACGAATCATGGGAGCTGGGATTCTGCCCCCAAGCGTGGCGTAACGCCATTATTATCCCGCTTCTGAAGAAAGGTAAAGCTGCAGCGGATATGGAGTCCTACCGGCCGGTCAGCCTGACGTCATGCCTGGCTAAAACGATGGAGCGAATGGTATACAACAGGCTGTACTATCTGGCGGAGAAGAACGGTTGGCTATGTAACGAGCAAGCTGGCTTCCGCAAACTCAGAGGATGCGAAGATGCCACCGTACGACTCTCACAGAACATCAGCGACGCGTTCCAGGCTCGACCCATGCAACGCACGGTTATGGCCACCTTCGACTACAGGAAAGCCTACGACAAAGTCTGGAAAATCAAACTTATGGACGAGATGATCCAGATCGGCGTCCCTTTCCGATTCGTGGCGTGGTGCAACGGTTTCCTCCGGAACCGACAAGCTTGCGTCAGGCTGGATGGCACCACCAGCCGCTATCGCCAGCTAAGCCAAGGTCTACCTCAGGGGGCAGTCCTATCTCCGCTACTATTCGCACTCTACGTCAACAAGATCAGCTCGGCAATGCCAGCCTCGGTCTCTTTTGGCAGCTATGCGGACGACCAAGCGGTTTGGTCCAGCCACCCGGTTAAGGAGACTGCAGCCAGCAGGGTGCAACAGGCTTGTGATGTCATCGCATCCATCAGCGGAGAGCTGAAACTTCCACTCAATGCAGACAAGTGCCAAGCAAGCTTCTTCTCGACTGACCCTTCAGAGGCTGGATGGCAGCCCGCCTTACGCATCAATGGCCAGAATTTGAGTTTCAACGCCAATCCAGTGATACTGGGTGTCACTTACGACAGGACGCTGTCGTTGGGAACGCATGTCGATAAGATCTGCAAAGCTGTGGCTTCAAAACTACGAATCCTGGCGGTCATGGGCAACTCCAAGTGGGGTTGGCGGAAAGAGGATCTTCGTACTACCTACATCGCCCTCTGCCGTAGCGTTTTCGACCACTGTGCCCCTGCCTGGCAACCGTGGACATCCACAACCAACATGGGCACAATCGAACCGTGTCAGAACCGGGCACTTAGGCTGATCACGGGCATGCTGCAGACTACGCCGGTGGAAGCCCTTCGGCTTGAGGCCGGCACCCCCTCCTACGCCGTCATCTCCTGCCGCCTCATTGCGAAAGGGTACGAAAAATCTCTCAGAGTCCCGCCCAATAATCCTCGACGGACGGCTATTGAGTCCAACGTGCGACACCGGACTAAGGTCAGAAGCAGCCTCCGGGAAAGGGGCAGCTCGATCTTCAGCATTCAGCATTCCGGCCAGCATTCCGGAGCTGGTAGGTCCGACCCGTCAGGAACTCCGTCTGCCTGTGGTTTGCCCCTGGAAGACCGAACGGAGCTGGTCCTGTCATCTGTCTCTGCTCAGGCCTGCCGATAAGCAGTCCACGGCGGAGGAACTCCGCTCGAACGCCGTCGACACAATCCGCATACGTCATGCCAACTGCAGCCGCATCATCTACACGGACGGTTCGGCGACCAGCGGAACGGACGACGGGGGCGGCGCGGCCGTCCTGACGTCAGGTGACCCGGATCACCCTAATATCCTGGAATCGAAACAACAACGGGGCCGGGCGACCACCAGTTCATTCGAGATGGAGCTCCTTGCCATTCGCCTAGCTGCCGACGCCATTGCCCTAGGGGGGAGCGCTGAGCCCACCGTCATCTGCTCCGACAGTATGGCCGCCATCAGCGCCCTGTCCAGCCCCTCCTCTACCAACACTGACGTCCAACTCACTATGGAGTGTTTGGACCGGGCGAGCAGCTTCTGTTGCATTTCTCTCCAGTGGGTGCCGGCTCACGTGGACGTCCCCGGCAACGAAGCGGCGGACCGCGCCGCGAAAGAGGCTGCGCAGAGCGAGGCCCCGCCGGACAGGTCTATCTCTTATCCAGCTGCTCTCGCCTGTATCAAACGCCGGATCCAGGACCCTCCCCCTTCCAAGCCGGAAACTGCTACGGCCTACGCTTCTGGCTTCGACAGACACACTGGCGGTATGGGGCGCCACGACCGGGTCCTCCTGGCACAGTTACGGGCAGGGCACTGCCGACGCCTTGCGGCATACCGGGCTATCATTCAACCCGGTTTCGATCCCACGTGTGGAAAGTGTGGCCAGGAACCACAAACACTCATCCATTGGCTCGTTGACTGCCCGGCCATGATTCAGGCCCGGGTGAAGTACCTTGGAGAGACGACCCCCTCACTCTCTATTCTTTGCGATAATCCTGTGGGTGTGGTGGCATTGGCGCGGGCCACTCTCTGAGCGGCTCACGATGCTTTTGCCGACCCCAACAACAACAACAACAACAACAACAACAACAACAATGAATGAACAGTAAGCGTGTGTTTCAAATAAAATAGAAGTAGTTTTCAACTTTGACAGCTTTTCACAGTTTTGCCAAACGATAACTGTCCAGTTGTAGCATCCAAAACGGGGTCCCTGTGTCCCTTGTGTAGAACACACGGGTTAAATACAGCAGCCTGAATTATATACCAAACGCTGACATTTTAGTAAGGTGTCTGTTTCCAAGAATTGCAGCTTACTGCACCTATTGTTAATACATATGGACTCTTGTTCAAGACAGAAAAAAATCAAAACATATTAACCGTAACTATACTTTTAGAATTAACATTTAGCAATCACACTAAGCAGCGGCTAAATTCATTTCAGAAATCAAGTAAAATATGCCAATGATGGCAACTTTGACTTGTGAAGCCAATGTTTGGAATTTAATCAAATATCAGCTTTATTTGAGGTTTCTATGAAAGGACGACCAGAATTGTGATGCCAACACACCAAAATCATCTTCGAAAGCTAGGCTGCTCAAACTAGAATGAGATGTCTTCATGATTCTGAAGATTTCTCTCATATATAATATGTTAAACTGGCAACATCACTATAGAGCAGGGTTTTTTGGTTTTCGGATTTGCGTCAACCTTGCGTCCCACTAAGTTTAAGTTGCGCCCGGTTAAGAAATTCTGCGTCCAGGTAGCATTGAACTTGTCTCCACAAAACTCAGTCCAGGTGCAGCTTAAAATAGTAAAGCCTTAGCAACTCACTTTGTTAGATAACTTGAGATTCAGGGACGTTTTAATAGCAGACTGAAAAGGAAGCTTGAAATCAACAGGATCAATTCTGATGGTATCACTCATTCGGGCCAAAACGAACATAGTAAGGGTACGTATGTCACATCCAAAATGCTGCTGGAATAAGTTATAAGTTCATTAATACCTATCCAAATTTATACTTTGAAAACCGCAAAGTAAATTACAGACGATGTATACACACATGAAGCAAATTTCCTGCTTTGTCACAAAAATAAATGTAAATGAGAGTTCTCAAAGGTGTTCTATCTGTTTTGCCTACAAAATGTTTGCAGTTTCATTTGATCATGTTTTGAACTGGAACGAATGCAGAACAACAAGAGTGCCCGCCTTGCCACCCAGGATTCCCAGCCGTAAGGACTAGGGTTGTTAATTTACATGTAAAAAAGTAATTAATTTTTTACACCTGTTTTTTAACAGTGTAAAAAATTGTTAAAAAGTGTAAAAAAAGTGTTAATAAGTGTAAAAAATGTGTAAAAAATTTTTCGATGCCAAATTCATTTCCTCTGTACCACAGTAATGATTGGCGCGTTGTTCAACTGTCAGAAAGGATGAGTTTAAGCATTTATTGCATGCCACAGCCATAAGGCATTTGTTTATTTTGATAATTGACCAAGAATTTAGTTAATTGCTCGCAATTCTCCAGAAACTATTCATGTTTTCTTTTTGCATTTATAAAGTGACTACAGATTTAGCAAAACAAACATATAGAAAGTGCCATTTAGGTTATTTGCATTAATGAGAACAGAAAATCAGGAGCATTTTCAAATTATTTGATTTCAGAATTTTCAAAAATTTCTATTTCAAGTTTCAAAATTTTCATATAACGAGAATGTTCGGTTTTGAGTCCGAGTATTGTCTGGTGTTTTAGGTTTCAGAGATTATTTTGACTGTGAAATTTTTTTCTGAAATATTGGTCTATTATGGCTTAGAATTAATTGGACATTTTGTTAAATTTTATTGACTGAGATGTTCATTGAACCCATCTTGCAGGATTTCTAAATTTTCAATGAAAGGAAACAATCCTCTCAGTTAGGTTATCTGGCACGAGATTCAATTGCAACTGAGTTACAGTCGGCAACTTATTAATCGAAAATGAATTCCTAAAAAATCCTCAACATTGTCCAACCCCCATCTTTACTTTTAACGTCGTCTTTTACTTGTTGAAATAAAATACTTTTAAGATGATTTTCACGTACTGAAACAAAACCTGTCTGCAATGTATACTATATATAGGAGGGCTGTGACCGGGCCGTGAAGCGGGCTCGGGGCTTGGGCCGGGCCCGGGCCGGGGCCGGCCCCGGGCCGGCCCGACCCCGGTTTTATAGAGTGCGGCCCGGCCCGGGCCCGGCCCGTCTACCCTGGAAAGCCCGGCCCGCTTCAAGGCCCGCGGGGCCTGCCGGGCCGACGGGGCCGACAGGTACTGTCGGGCCACCGGGGCCGTCGGGGCCTTCGGGGCCGTCGGTTTCTGAAGCTGGGATTTATGCGCGTGTAGTGTATGCACATATATGTACATATACATACACGTAGGTATGTTACAATGCATATATATTAATACACAATGATTAGTGTTTCAATACAATGTTCGTGTTTAGTTCCTTAGGATTAGGATTGTTTAGTTCCTTGGGATAATTTGCGAAGTTTGTTCCTTTCCAGTTGTTATTTGTTTTTACTTCACCTGTTTGCGTTTCTTAATTCTTTGTAATTGCTGTGAAATGCACAGGTACAGATGTACAAACGTAAGATAGGATTCTGACAGCGTGTGGAATAGTCTCTATGCATGACTGTTTCTGCGGTTTTAAAAAAACATTGCCGCTCAAAGTCGAGAAGTTTCAATACATATATACCTGGTTATCGCACACCACATCTCGGGCCCCTACAGGACCGGGTCGGCAGGTTCAGGCCGTGTAGCAGGTCCCGAACCCAAACCGGGCCGTGGAACCGTGAAACGGGCTCCGAGGCCCGGGCCCGGCCGTGAAACGAGCTCCGGGAACGGGCCGGGCCATGAAGCGGGCTCCGGGCCCGGGCCGGGCCGTGAAGCGGGCCACGGGCCCGGGCCGGGCCCGGGCCTTGATGCGGGCCCGGGGCTTGGGGCGGGGCCCGGGCCGGGCCAGGCCCGGCCCCGGCCCGGCACGCTTGATCGGCCCGGGCCCAGGCCCGGCCCGGCGAAATCCTTAACGGCACAGCCCTAACTATATATACTTGAAACACAATTTTTCATTATCAACGGTCTGTGAAAAAGTGTAAAAAATTTGTAAAAAAGTGTAAAATATTTCGATAAGTAGTGTTAAAAATGTTAAAAATATGTAAAAAATCTAGTGTTAAAAAATGTAAAAAAGTGGTGTTAAAAAGTACGAAATTTTGCTACTGTTAATAACTGTAAAATGTTTTTTAACATTTTTACTTTTTTACAATTTACAACCCTAGTAAGGACAATTGCACCAAATTGGACTAGCTATTCCTATTTTCCACTGCACCAAACAATGATAGGTTTAGTTTAGCTGAGGTAATACCATTTTATTCTCAGAATAAAATAAGAATAGGTATGCCTATTCTCATTTTCGTTTAATCAATCAAACGAAACCAAACACCATACTCAACTAATCATAGCTAGTTTATTACGTTATTCTGAACTTATTTACCTTGATAGTGCATAGGAAAATTCTGGGCATGACAAATCGATTCGAATCAATAATTAAAATTTTAAAAAGCAAATACGAATAAGAATTTGGTTTGCCTAACATAAGTAGACATGAATGTATCAGGGAAAGACAGTTCCTTATGTCGCAGGTTAAGAAAATATATAGATCACAATTCAGGAAATCTCTTAAAATTGTGTCTAAACTCGCTCTTGAGGAAAAATAGGAATAAGAATAACGGACTTATCCGTATTTTATTCTGAAATAAGTTTGGTGCAATGGTCTTAATCTAATCCTATTCTTCTTCTAATTTTATTTTAATTTGGTGCAATGGAATTCTTGCTATTTCGATTCATTTCTGAATAAAAAACAAGAACATTTTTTGGTGCAATAGATAGGTAGAGCCAGGAGTGTTAACCTCAATGATATCGGCATCCATGCGACAGTGTAGGCACATCAAAAATTAAGCCTTTCTACAAAAAATCAAAGATTTTGTAGGATGTCATAAAACCGGGTAACCACAATATTAAACAACTAATATTAGTCATCTCGAATAGTGCTTACCAGCTTCCTCTATTTATCTGCTAAACGTAACTGCAAGAGTGCATTATTGCACTATATATAAGAAGAAGAGTAAGCCACTAGAGGGCTCCTCTTCTTGGCATTGCGTAACGGCGCTCCGGCCACAATACGCGAATGTTCCCCCGTTTGGTTGGGGGGGGGGGGGTAGAGCAGAGGATTACGGTAGTTTTTGTTCTATTTGAAAATAGGTCCCCGGTTGGTGGGGGGGGGGGGTAGCAAAGAGAGGTCCCCGATTGTTGGGGGGTAGGTAGCGTCCCCGTTTGGGGGAAGTCGCCAACAGCCAATCAGATTCAGCCAATCTTAGCCTGACTTGGCGACCCCCCCCCCAAACGGGGACCCCTTCTGCTTACCCCCCCCCACCAAACGGGGACCCCTTTTGCATACCCCCCCCCCACCAAACGGGGAGGGGGTTATGCTTGTCGACCCCCCCACCAAACGGGGAAACATTCGCGTATTGTGGTCGGAGCACCGTTACGCAATGCCAAGAAGAGGAGCCATCTAGTGGCCTACACTTCTTCTAATATATAGTGCAATTATGCACTCTTGGTAACTGGTTTCCTACTTAAACGCTACTATGCAACAACTCAACTGCAGGTACATACGTACGTATATTATGTATAGAAGAAATACGATACAAATCAGAAGTCAAACTGAAACAAAACAAGATTTATTGAAATTACAAAACAAAGTCCAATATATGTAATAGATAGCTAGAATACGTATACAGTTCAAATTCAAACTGCAGATCATACAAGAAATTAGTTACGCATCAGGGATTTCTCTAGCGCCGTCTTTGTCCACAACAGTGACCTTAAAATGCGGTAGATTGATAACAAATCGCTTCTTCACTTCATCCAGACAGGATTTCAACGCAGCTATAGCTTCTTGTTCACTCCAGTCGGGATTATAGGTTCGATCCAGAATGGAGTAGCAGAACCTTGACCCATATCCGTGCATGATGTAGTTAGCCTCAAAAATGGTGCCCAAATAATCCATTGAACACAGATAAGGCTGATCCTCCTTCACGTCAAAGCCTCCCAGAACCAAGAAAACCAGGTATGGTTCTGATGAACGAAGGCTTTCAGCAATAGTGCGACGAATGAAGGTGGAGGCTGCCTTCGGACTTAGCTCATAGCTGAAAATACAAAAACCAAGCATCAGTATATACATTCGTTATCTGGAACAGAACACAAGAATAAAAATGCTCAGATGGAGCATGAAAAATGCAATGTGGGTGACATTAGGTTGTAAATGGACAAAGGACTAGGTTTTAAAACGTTAGGGGGGGGGGGCTACTAAGCGTTTGCCCCGACTTTGTCCGATTGGCCTACTTTTTGGCGAGGATATAGAGCATGAGTGTGGTCAAAAAATATCGGGTACTGAGATCTTAGCTGCCTTCCAGCCATGTGCAGCCATGTGCGAAGCTGGCCAATATTAGTGCTTTTTTACAGCCTTCCAGCCATGTGCGAAGCTGGCCCATATTAGTGCTTTTTTACAACCTACCCCTCCCATATTAACGTTTTAAACCCTCGTCCTCTGTCCATTTACAATCTAATGCCACCCATATTGCATTTTTCATGCTCCATCGGTGCATTTTTATTCTTGTCGTATTTCATTTTTAAGGTTCCCAATAAACCCAGTAAAGTAAAAATGTCAAAGATTCATAAAAGAAACCTTAAAAATTACGCCAATCATTAATCGTCAACCGAAAGTACAGAACAAAGAAGCTTGAAAGGTTCCAATTTCTTCCTTTTTCTCTATTTTGATGACAGAAATCCAACATCCAGTACCCATGGCTGCTGCAACAGTTTTAGTGGCTGTATATCATAGGGGTCGCGGTAGCGACCCCTATAATATGAGTGAAAATGGTCGAATGACCGTGTAAAACAAGGCTGCGCAGAAGCTGCCCAGATTCCTGCGCAGATTATGTGTGCAAAAAATTGTACGTGTCGAGTTTAGTATGTTCGCGAAGTTTCCTCCCCGTACCACCTTCCGTTAAAAAGTTGCGCCAAAAATCGCTTACGAGAGTGATGTTTTTCCGGTTCTCCGCTTTGACGTCTGGTAAGGGGATTTCGTAGCTTTAATAACTACAGATTCAAAACTTTTGCCTATGAAAACCATACATATTCTTGGAGTACGCAACAAAAATAAGCCGATAGGCCAGCTTTTATGCCTCCCAGCCGGAAAAAATTTTTGGCGGGGGGGGGGCCAAAGTCGCCCAAAACGCTAAAATGGCCAAAAAGTATGCTTCAATGTCACCTTAATGGAGTACGCAACAAAAATAAGCTGACAGGCTAGCTTTTATGCCTCCCAGAGCCGGAAAAAATTTTTGGCCGGGGGGGGGGGGGGCCAAAGTCGGCCAAAACGCTAAAATGGCCAAAAAGTATATATGCTTCAATGTCACCTTAATAAGTCAGACTGGGCTACGTATATATGGGGCAATACTGCCTATATGGCTGAATAGGACAAATATCAGGGTCGTTCAATTGCTATATGATTTTCCTGCCGGGCGCGTAATTTTTGGGTACTGGCCTGCCAAAGTTGGTGAATTTTGGGTCCAACTTTGATCTTGGTTTTTTCGCTTATTTTGCGACCTGGAAGGCTCAAATCTTGCATACAGAGGTTTTTTTCGGACGGAGAATCCATTCCCGCTATCAATTTTGCTGCCCGACTGACCCAAGTTGCTAGGCTGGTTCCACTTTGCCGTCTGGAGGGTCATGTCGGCAACCGCTACCTGGAGGCACATACTAGGCTCTACTTGGCCTCTCAAAACTTTGCCTATAGGGGTTTTTTGGTGCGCCCAGCTCATTCCCGGTGTCCATTTTGCCGTCCGACTCATCCATCTTGCTGGACTGGTTCCACTTTGCCGTCTGGAGGGTCATGGCGGCAACCGTTTCCTGGAGCTCAATACTAGACTTTTGCGCGGCTTAGTTTATACAAGTAACAAAAATGCTCCGCACAAAAGGGGATAATATGTGTGTTGGGCCTATGTCTGTCGTTTAAATTCCGGTTGAGAAAGCAAGTATATAAATCCGACACAGCAAGTTTGGGTGGGTGGTTCTATGGCGAAAGTTGTTCAGTTCGATGCGGGCCTTCATTTGACTCGAAATTTGACCACTTTTGAAAATTTTAATTTTTGACCCAAAATCGCCTAAGTCCCCACCCCACCCCACCACAGCCCTCTACAGCCACTTTAGGTACGCACTTCTATGACAAAAGTTGCTCAGTTCGATGCGGGCTTTCATTTGGTACCAAATTTGACAACTTTTGATAATTTTAATTTTTGACCCAAAATCGCCTAAGTCCCCACCCCACCCCACCACAGCCCTCTACAGCCACTTTAGGTACGCACTTCTATGACAAACGTTGCTCAGTTCGATGCGGGCTTTCATTTGGTACCAAATTTGACCACTTTTGAAAATTTTAATTTTTGACCCAAAATCGCCTAAGTCCCCACCCCACCCCACCACAGCCACTTTAGGTACGCACTTCTATGACAAAAGTTGCTCCGTTCGATGCGGGCTTTCATTTGGTACCAAATTTGACCACTTTTGAAAAAATTTATTTTTGACCCAAAATCACCTAAGTCCCCACCCCCACCCTACCACAGCACTCTACAGCCACTTTGAGCATGCAATTCTATGACAAAAGTTGTTCAGCTCACTTAGGGCTTTCATTTGGTACCAAATTTGACCACTTTTGAAAAATTTTATTTTTGACCACTTGACCGCCTACCCGATTTACCCTTCAAACGGTAAAGTGGAGCCAGTCCAGCAAAATGGGTGGGTCGGACGGCAAAACGGACTCCGGGAATCAGCTGGGTGCACCAGAAAACCTCTATGGACAAAGTTTTGAGAGGCCATGCACAGTCCTATATGGTGTTCTTGTAAGTCGGTACCGACTTGACCCTCCCGACAGCAAAGTGGAACCAGCCCAGCAAAATGGGTGGGTCGGACGGCAAAACGGACACCGGAAATGAGCTGGGCGCACCAGAAAACCCCTATGGACAAAGTTTTGAGAGGCTATGCACAGTCCTATATGGTGTTCTTGGAAGTCGGTACCGACTTGACCCTCCCGACAGCAAAGTGGAACCGGGCCAGCAAAATGGGTGGGTCGGACGGCAAAACTGACACCGGAAATGAGCTGGGCGCACTAGAAAACCCCTATGGACAAAGTTTTGAGTGGCTATGCACAGTCCTATATGGTGTTCTTGGAAGTCGGTACAGACTTGACCCTCCCGACAGCAAAGTGGAACCAGCCCAGCAAAATGGGTGGGTCGGACAGAAAAACAGACACCGGAAATGAGCTGGGCGCACCAGAAAACCCCTATGGACAAAGTTTTGAGAGGCTATGCACAGTCCTATATGGTGTTCTTGGAAGTCGGTACCGACTTGACCCTCCCGACAGCAAAGTGGAACCAGCCCAGCAATATGGGTGGGTCCGACGGCAAAACTGCTTACGGGAATCAATTCGCCGTGCCAGAAAACCTTTGTATGAAAGAATTGAGCTTTCTAAGTTGAATACACAGCGAGAAATTTCGATTTTTCATTTTTCGAATTTTCACCATTTTTGACCGGCCACTGTGGTCGCATGGGAAGTGATAGAGAAACGAGACTTAGCCATTTAGTTAGTTCAATATATGTAGTTTCTGAATATAAAAAGAAATCGGCTCCAGCTCTTAACGTTCGAGCTGCGCAGCGACCACAAGAATGGTCACTTTTCGCTCTGAGCCGACTTTGCGGCGCTGCTGCGGCGCTGTGGCGCACCTGCGGCGCAAAAAAAGTAGCGATTCTTAAACGGCGCATGGGGTACTACCAGACCCTATACCCCTTTAGGACCGGCCTCCGCTGCAGATTACGTGAAAGAGGCGGAAAGTCAGGACAATACGACCATTAAATAGGAGAAACCGGAAAAAAAACATCGCCGCCATAACCGGTCCGGGGCGCAACTTTTTAACGGAAACTGGGCTTATTCTAGTGGGGGGGGGGGGGTGGGGGCCCCCCCATAAACACCCTTCCCCCCCCCAAAAAAGTGGGTGCCCCTTTTGGTACCAACTTTTGCCCAGAGAAAAAATCGCTCAGAAGGCCAAATTTTCAAAAATTTCCGGCTTCGCCGGAGATTTTTACTCAATTTTTGCCCTTTTCAACACTAAATCTGCTTATTTTTGCTATGAAAATCAACTTTTATAGTATATGCCAGAAAAATAGCGCTATTTTTAGCATATTTTTCGAAAAATTTTCGCCCCCCCCAAAATTCCTTGCCCCTCGGACCTTTGGGGGGGCCCCCCCCAAGAAAAAATCCCTAGAATAAGCCCACGGGGCTGAAACTTCGCACACATACTAAACTCGATGTGCTCTACAATTTGCGCATGAAATCTGCGCAGGATCTGCGCAGGATTTTGCGCAGCCTCTGCGCAGCTTATTTTACGGTGTCTCTAGGGACTTTTGACACATATTATAGGGGTCGCTGCCGCGACCCCTATGATACAGTTTTACCCTAAGGAACCCTCATTATGGTAGTCGCTATGACGCATACACAAGCTACTCGCATACCCATTTCTCATTTTATACAGTTGAATATTCTTCTCGATATATTCAGCAAATTGGGCAGCATCGCCTCCTTCGCCGACACAACACAGCATTAAATGATCACCAAGCATCCACTGTTTCTCCGCCTCATCACTAAGCACAAAAATGCTTTGAATCACGGATTTATCACTTGCAAGAATAACACGGTCCTTCGTACGCAGTCCAAAAAGAAAGTCCATTGTCTATAAACAAACAGCGATAAATGCAAAATTAAATAGGATATTATTTTACTGTGTAAACGAGGCATAAAGTCTCCTCAGGAAAGCGGCGATGAATACACTTAAGGTGGTGATTCCTTTTGGGCACATATTATCGGTTGACGGTACAAATCAAGATGAAATTTGATGAAACTTTCCAAAATAAGTTCTTTTAGCATTCTAACACCCTCCCCGCAATCCCGCTTTAAAACTTCGATGTCTCCGTTCAGGGCAGTTTTTGCCTAAAAATTAGACAGCAGCTGCATAGCCACCATTGTATTCATTCGAAAGCTCTTGTTGAGCTCTACATTTTTGCTTTTTGAAGCACCTTTCTAGCTTTTTTCTATAGTGAGATATAGCTGATTTTCTTATTTTGGCGTTCAAAACTTCATTTTTGCAGAAATCAAATAATCCGCCATATTTTGAGCTACGCAAGCCGTAAAATTAAACTAAGGGTGTCAATTTGATGGTCCCGTCGTGGCCGATTATTCATGGCATTGTAATCTTCTAAATGCTATCCCCTACGCTGCTGTCATAAAAAATGTAATTTTTGCAAAAACATGACCAAATTTTTTCCAGCGATTGTGGAGCATTTACTATGCAAGCTAGAGGGTTGCCACTTACTGGACGTGTTTTACACAAAAATACCCAGGGACCCTTTTTTAGTTGCCCCGATTGCTGCTTTCGAGCTAAAGTGGTCGTTTGCCAAAGTTGGGAAAAGTAGGCAAAATCTAGGTTGCGCATACATTTTAGTTAATTTCTTTATAACAAAGAGCGGTTTCATAATAATTAAAAAAGGGTCCCCAACTATTTGATAGTGGAATAGAATGATATGGCCGACGCCTCACGAAAAAATTTGTATTAGTCTGCAAAAAATCTGGAAAATTAAATTACTTCGAAAATGCAGTATAATAATTTCCCAAAACTAAAGTTATGTTCATTGTATTCATTAGAAAGAGAAAATATTAAGCTCCATTTCGATATAAAAATGGCTTCGTAACTCCTAGGAATGAATGAGTAATAACGGTTCAAAGTTGATGTCTCCAAAAGGAATCACCACCTTAAAACACAATTTCTAGAAGCTATTCATGCTTTTCTGGGAGGAAGCCCTCTGGAGACCCTCCAACCCTTCCCCAAAAAATTTCTCTGTTTTTACGCAAAAATAGCATTTGCAGCACCGTGTCTAATGCCGAAAAACAAGCAACCATGAAGTATATAATTGTAACATTAGACAGCGGTTTTAAACTCGCAAACTTGATTGCCAAAAAGTTTCCAAGTCCAAAATACGGTCAATATTGAGTCAGAAAGTCCATAAATATATATATATATATATATATATATATATATATATATATATATATATATATATATATATATATACAGTTTAAACTGTGCTATATTTCTCGCAATGTATATGTCGTAGTCACATAGTGTAATTGGGCACTTCATGAAGTGTCAGATAATTTCTGACTTTTCATGAAGTGTCAGACACATAATGTAATAGTTTGTTGAACCCGTTTATTACACTATCTGTCAGGTCATTTCTGACTTTTCATCTAGTGCCAATGCCTCAACTGACACATTGTGAAACCCCACAGTATATTTAATTTGAAAGTATTACCAATTACTTATGGCGTAAGTAGACCCCGTTACAACAGTCAAAGTACAAATAGAATGTTTGCTTAAGAGATTATATAGATTATCCCGTCCTGTTTACATTGTGTCAAGTTTGCTAGGTATATTGTCAACGCTTGTAAATTAATGAACAACAAGTAAAATGAATAATTTTGAAAAGAAAATTGCGTAAAATAAATGCTACTCAAATTCCACTCAAAGCATAATTCCTATGTATTGCTTTATTAATTGGTTATGAATAATTTAGTTTATTTAGTGACAGATCAAAAATCTAATCTTTCTTTATTTTAAAGCGTTGACAATATACCTAGTAAACTTGACACAATGTAAACAGGACGGGATAATCCAATTTCTTAAGCAAACATTCTATTTGTACTTTGACTGTTGTAACGGGGTCTATTAGTGGGGAATACTTTCAAATTAAATATACTGTGGGATTTCACTATGTGTCAGTTGAGGCATTGGCACTTCATGAAAAGTCAGAAATACTAGCGTAGATAGGGGGGCGGGGGGGGGGGCGGCCGCCTCCCCGAAATGGTTTTGCCCCCTGACAAAAATTGGCCAGAAGAAAAATTTTAAGCCCGCGCAAAGCGCGGGCTTTTAAATTTATTATAAACGCAAAGAAATTGTACTAAAATGCCCCAAAAATTAGTGCATTTGTACTTCATTCAAAAATTTTCGCGCCTTCGGCGCGACTTAGTTATTAGCATACTATATATAATTAAACCTTTACTAGTTTGCTTTACTTTACTTTGCTTTGCCAGCTTTGTAGTTTTATTAGCTGCATTATTGCAAACATGATTGCCTTAAATGGTGGATACTGGAAATGTGCTGCTTGGAATACCCTGATCATAATGGGAGCATCCAATCTGAGTTTTCGTAAGAGACTATAGAAGTGGAAAATATTTAGCAAATTAAACTACAAAATTTGGTTTTGGCAATTGATAATACCATGCAAAGAATTCAATGTTTCAATAGCGCTTTAATGGCAAAATTGAAACATTTTCTCAACTTTTGGGGGACTGCGCCCCACAGATCCCCTCTTTTGGGTTTTAGCATGCCGCTTTCGGTTAGAATAGATTTAAGTTAAGAACCTTATAAAAATTGTGTACGCAGTGTTCATACAATTGTTGAGCGAAAAATAAAAAATTTTACCCCCCCCCCCCAGACTTCGGTCCAAACCGCCCCCCCCCCGGAAAATTTTTTGTATCTACGCCACTGGTCAGAAATGACCTGACAGATAGTGTAATAAAGGCGTTCAACAAACTATTACACTATATATGTGCCTGACACTTCATGAAAAGTCTGGGCTTTTTCTAGGCGAAAAAAGTGGGGGTGGGGAGAGTGGGGGGGAACTCAAAAGTGGGGGGGGGGAATCCAAAGTGGTCTCAAATCGCTAAAAATGCAGTGAAAATAGCCTGTTTTCTACATATACTGCTATAACTATGCTAAAAAGTGCCCAAAAATTGAGTTTGAGTACCAAAATAGACCATTTGCGACCAAAAAATTCCGGCGAAGCCGGAAAAATTTTGAAAATTTTGACCAAAAATCCTTAAAATTTGGCATTTTCTGAGCAACGGTGAGTGGGGGGGAGCCCAAAAAAAGTGGGGGTGGGGCCGAGTGGGGGGGAAGGGGTCGAGTTGGGGGGGGAACCCAAAAAGCGGTAGGGCGCCCCTCCCCCCCCCCCAGTAAAAAAAGCCGAGAAAGTCAGAAATTATCTGACACTTCATGAAGTGCCCAAATACACTATGTGACTACGACATATATATATAGCAAGGTTAATGAAAAATCAAAAATCGAATTTTTGCTGCCATTTTCGCAAATGAGGTCCGATCGAAATAATTTTGGTATGAATCAACTGGTAATGAACCCCCACTCTCTCTCTACATACATATTATAGGGGAGCGCGAGAGCGCTCCCCTAAGCGCTCCCCTATAATATGGGTGTAAAAGGCTCAGCGCGGTCCTTGGAGACCCATTCGAGCACCGTGCCAGCTAAATACTCAACGAAACTAGACAAAGCTGGAATCGTTGGAATCAGCACGACGAGTACTACAAGTCGCAAAAAAGTTTTGGTCAAAATTTCCAACTTTGAAAATTTTCGCTTCCGGACAAGTTAGGTCCGTTTGTTTTTTCCGTGTAAGTCACGCTCGGAAAAGTGCAATTTTCTGACTTAATAATAGAACGAACGATCTGGGTATTTTCAGCAGGCGAAGTTTGGTTTTTCTGAACGTATATATCCTGAAAGTGGTCCTTTTTGATAGTATTTCGCTGCCCGGCCCGCCATTCCACCTGGCCGGCCGTCCAAAAGTGGCCTCACGGCTATTTTGGCCTATAACTAGCTACAAGTTGCAATCGTCCGAAATTTTATGTACAAGTGTAGCAGAGCATTGCAAATTGTGCCGTCTGAGTTTCCTTCACTGACAGTAAAGTTTGCATCTGGTTGCGCTGCAGTGGAGTGCTGCTGAAGTACAGCACGGCCTAATACTAGCTACAGGTATGTTGCAATCGTCCGAAATTTTGTTTACAAGTGTGGCAGAGCATTGCAAAGCGTGACGCATAAGCTTTCTTCATTAACAGTATAGTTTACGTCTAATCGCGCTGCAGTCGACTGCTGCTGAAGTGCAGCACGGTCTATAACTGATGACGTGTATACGTATATATATACAAGTAACAAAAATGCTCCGCACAAAGGAGGATAATATGTGTGTTGGCTGTATCGTATATATATATCCTTTAAATATCCTTTAAATATATATATATATAATAAATATAAATAGGTATATATATCCTTTAAATTCCGGTTGAAGAAGTAAAGACAAAAGTTTCATGGGCACGTGACGTTATTTGGCACAGCAAATATTGGTGGATGGTTCCATGTCAAAAGTTGCTCAGCTCACTTAGGGCTTTTCATTTGATACCAAATTTGACCACTTTTGAAAACTTTCATTTTTGACCGAAAATCGCCTAAGTCCCCACCCCATCCCACCACAGCACTCTACAGTCACTTTGAGCATGCAGTTCTATGACAAAAGTTGCTCAGCTCGCTTAGGGCTTTCATTTGGTACCAAATTTGACCACTTTTGAAAACTTTCATTTTTGACCGAAAATCGCCTAAGTCCCCACCCCACCCCACCACAGCACTCTACAGCCACTTTGAGCATGCAGTTCTATGACAAAAGTTGCTCAGCTCGCTTAGGGCTTTCATTTGGTACCAAATTTGACCACTTTTGAAAACTTTCATTTTTGACTGAAAATCGCCTAAGTCCCCACCCCACCCCACCACCGCACTCTACAGCCACCTTGAGCATGCAGTTCTATGACAAAAGTTGCTCAGCTCGCTTAGGGCTTTCATTTGGTACCAAATTTGACCACTTTTGAAAACTTTCATTTTTGACCGAAAATCGCCTAAGTCCCCACCCCACCCCACCACAGCACTCTACAGCCACTTTGAGCATGCAGTTCTATGACAAAAGTTGCTCAGCTCGCTCAGGCCTTTCATTTGGTACCAAATTTGACCACTTTTGAAAACTTTCATTTTTGACCGAAAATCGCCTAAGTCCCCACCCCACCCCACCACAGCACTCTACAGCCACTTTGAGCATGCAGTTCTATGACAAAAGTTGCTCAGCTCGCTTAGGGCTTTCATTTGGTACCAAATTTGACCACTTTTGAAAACTTTCATTTTTGACCGAAAATCGCCTAAGTCCCCACCTCACCCCACCACAGCACTCTACAGCCACTTTGAGCATGCAGTTCTATGACAAAAGTTGCTCAGCTCGCTTAGGGCTTTCATTTGGTACCAAATTTGACCACTTTTGAAAAATTTTATTTTCGACCACTTGACCCCCCACCCGACTGACCCTTCAAACGGCAAAGTGGAACCAGCCCAGCAAAATAGGTACGTCGGACGGCAAAACGGATACCGGGAATGAGCTGGGCACACCAGAAAACCCCTATAGACAAAGTTTTGAGAGGCCAGGTAGAGCCTACTATGGACCTCCAGGAAGCGGTTTCCGACATGACCCTCCAGAAGGCAAAGTGGAACCAGCACAGCAAGATGGATGAGTCCTACGGCAAAAAGGACACCGGGAATGAGCTGGGCGCACCAGAAAACCCCTATAGACAAAGTTTTGAGAGGCCAGGTAAAGCCTACTATGGACCTCCAGGAAGCGGTTACCGACTTGACCCTCCCGACGGCAAAGTGGAACCAGCCCAGCAAGATGGGTGGGTCTGACGGTAAAACTGACTGCGGGAATCGATTCTCCGTGCCAGAAAACCATTGTATGGAAGATTTGAGCGTTCAAAGTTAAATAGATAGCGAGAAATTTCGATTTTTCATTTTCGAATTTTCGCCATCTTTGACGTGCCAGTGCGGTCGCTAGGGAAGTGATAGATAAACGCAACCTGGACCGCTAGCTAGTTCAACATATGTAATTTCTGAATATAAAAAAGAAATCAGCTCCAGTTCGCAACGTTCGACCTGAGCGACGACCACAAAAATGGTCACTTTTCGCTATGAGCCGACTTTGCGGCGCCACTGCGGCGCTGTGGCGCAGCTGCGGCACAAAAAAAGTTGTGATTCTTAAATTCTTTAGAGGGTACTACTAGACCCCATAGCCCTTTAGGTTGGCCCACCGCTGCAGATCACGTGAAAGCGGCGAAACCGGAAAAAAAACATCGCCGCCATAACCGGTCCGGGGCGCAACTTTTTAACGGTAAGTGATACGGGGCTGAAACTTCACAGACATACTAAACTTGATGTGCTCTACAATTTGCGCATGAAATCTGCGCAGGATCTGCGCAGGATTTTGCGCAGCTTATTTTACACTGTCCCCAGCCACTTTTCACACATATTATAGGGGTCGCTGCCGCGACCCCTATGATACGTACAAATAATAAGTATATACAGCAACTAAAACTACTGCAGTCATGGGTACTGGATGTTGGATTTCTGTCATCAAAATAGAGAAAAAAGCAATTGGAACTTTTCAAGTTTCTTCAAATTGTTCTGTACTTTCGGTTCACAATTAATGATTGGCGAAATTTTTAAGGTTTCTTTTATGGAACATTGACAGTTTTACTTAAAGTTTATATACTGGGAACCTTAAAAATGAAATAGGACAAGAATAAAAATGCTCCGATGGAGCATGAAAAATGCAATATGGGTGACATTGGGTTGTAAATGGACAGAGGACTAGATTTTAAAACGTTAATATGGGAGGGGCAGGTTGTAAATGCCAGGAGGACTAGGTTAAAAGCGCACTAATATGGACCAGCTTCGCTGAACAACCCATATTCGCGAAAACTGCCCAGAGTATATATCTATCGGATGCTGCTTGCTGTTGCTATCGCCTGTAACACAAAACAGAAGTCCGACCAAGAATTAAAGAAATACATAAATATATATACTCTCATGCTAATTCATGAACTATCCATTTTTAGACATGAAAAACATCAAAATTCCTATGTTAGTACCTAGTGCATGCAACGTCTACCAGACTCAATTCTCACACCCGCGGCTCATCAGTGGAGGAGTGTGGAATTCAGTTTTTTAATTACTTTTACAAATTCCCCCAAAAATATGCTAAAATTTGTTTCGCCGCCGGTCGCCTCAAATTAGTGAAAATTAATTAACACAAGAATAAAAATGCTCCGGCGGAGCATGAAAAATGCAATATGGGTGACATTAGGTTGTAAATGGACAGAGAAGGTTTTAAAACGTTAATATGGGAGGGGCAGGTTGTAAATGCCAGGAGGACTAGGTTAATAGCGCACTAATATGGACCTTCTTCGCTGAATAACCCATATATATATTCGCGGTCACTCATGCTCCACTCCACATATTATATATATACATATACGAGTAAAATCTACATTCTTCAGCTTTCCAAGCAAGCAAGCGCGGCGATTTTGAAATATTATTTGCTTATTCCAAATAAACAATGCAGTTCTGGTAGAAAGGTGTTCAAGGTATTTTTCTGCACTGTCAGCACAGAATCTTGTATTAAGTCGATTAGAAAAGCAGTAGACATTACGTTCGTGTATTATTAAGTTGTATAATAAGGAGCACGATCAGGATCATGCTGACAAATCGTAATTTTGTGAAGAACTGCCGATAGCAACTTTCTGGGCAGTATTCGCGAATATGGGTTGTTCAGCGAAGCTGGTCCATATTAGTGCGCTATTAACCTAGTCCTCCTGGCATTTACAACCTGCCCCTCCCATATTAACGTTTTAAAACCTAGTCCTCTGTCCATTTACAACAAAAATGTCACCCATATTGCATCGGAGCATTTTTATTCTTGTATTATATATATACATATTATACTGGCTTTATCCTAGGGGAGCACCCCCCAAAAATCGGAACCTCCCCCCCCAAGGATTCGGGCCTTCCCCCCCAGAACTCCGAACTGCCCGGAAAAACTGGGTTTTGATATATATCTAGATATTTCTATTTCTATTTGAAATATATATAGAGGTCGGGGGAAAAAACCAAGGTAGTCATTTTTTGGACTCTGCAGAACTACTCCGTGGAGCAATCCGGCTATATATAAATTTTCTTATCAAGCCCTGACTAGACTGTCATTTTGGTATATAAATCGCCTCCCTAGGTCCTGTCGTTAATTAGTATCTAATTAACGGTTAATTAGCCGGGGTAAAAAACCACTGGCGGGAAAAAACCAACCGATGGGAAAAATACCAACCCCAATATTCGGCCTGGGTAACTCATAGTAGCGATTTTATGCATGCGACAGGTAAAATCGGCGTCGCTGACGTCATATCTGCAGTTATTTTTGCGATATTCCTTATAAGTGAGAAAATCAAACATCAAAATTTGCAGCATCAACTGACTGGCATCAGCATGTTGTTGTTGTTGTTGTTCCTGGATCATCTGGTTAGGAACCAATACGATGGAGCGGGCTAGAGCCGCCCCACACCCCGAAGGAAGTCCACCACTGATACTGGGGCCTCCGTAAGGATCGAGAGGGGGAGACGATTAAGTGTCTCCTCCACCTGTAGGCAGACAGTTTCCGGGCTAGCGTTTCTGGGGGTGACGGTTCTCAGCGTATAGAGTAGAAGGTGCCGTTGGCGGTTGGTTGGTTGGTTCAAAAAATTTTTCCGCCAGTGGTTTTTGCAGCTAATTAACCGTTAATTAGATACTAATTAACGACAGGACTAGGGAGGCGATTTATATACCAAAATGACAGTCTAGTCGAGGCTTGATAAGAAAATTTATATATAGCCGGATTGCTCCACGGAGTAGTTCTGCAGAGTCCAAAAAATGACTACCTTGGTTTTTTCCCCCGACCTCTATATATATTTCAAATAGAAATAGAAATATCTAGATATATATCAAAACCCAGTTTTTCCGGGCAGTTCGGAGTTCTGGGGGGAAGGCCCGAATCCTTGGGGGGAGGTTCCGATTTTTGG
>JASAND010009753.1:0-23296 GCA_030248195.1 Trissonchulus latispiculum
AAACGTATCGAGTAGCAAGAAACTTCAACGCGAAGTTGCGAAATTTCGTGTTACCGTGCACTTGGTCGATTTTCTCAACCTGCTGAGCCAAATCCAAAAAACGTTCCTCAGCCCATACGTCCTTCATGTCATGGCGCAGAAAGAACTTTTGGCTGATTCTTCAGTTTTGTGAAATCGATTCGATTTTTGGTCTATATTCATACTGTAGGATGTCTGCATGTCAGAAAATTTCTGATAATTTTTGATAGTTTTGCCTATTTCTTAAGCTCATGTGAATGTACAGATAATAACTTTAAAACAATATATAACGCTCTTCCATACTCCCAAAATTGCGAAAATTACAGCGTTTCAAGAAATCACCACAAAAGCACTGCACAAAAGAATGCCAGTACCTTAAGCCTATTTGCACTTCCCTAGGTTGTACCGTTAGACCGGTGTATATAATGAAAAAGTATCGGTAAGAAAACCCCAATGGGGGAAACACAAATGGGGAGAAATAAACTTTCCCCTTAGCGTAATACTGACCCTGCCTGTGTAAAAATTCATATAACCTTTTTTAGTTAGTATAAACCAAAAACCCGATCTAAATAGCTTTTCTTGAGATTCGTTCTTATGTGCCGTTGAAAATACAGCATCAACTGTTCAGGTTTCATAAGGTTTAACACATGTATATACTAGTAACAAAAATGCCCTAACGGTCATTGTTAAAGAGGAGTATAGAGAAAACGGCTAAAGCGGAAAAATGCCAATAGATTCATGCAGATTGATGTCTAACCAGCGTTTAAAATGGTCGAAACCAGCTTCTTGGTGCAGAATAGGGAATCTAATCAGCGCCTAAAACGATTGAAACAGCTTTTTGAAGCTGGTTTCATGAAATTCTGTAAAGGTTCGTGGAAAGGATATCTTGTTGTCAGATTTGTGAGAGAATGCCACAACCGAACAACATATTTCTTATATTCTTAAAGAGATCTTTTTCTGCGCAACATTATCATGTAAAAATTATTGCTGTAGGACTTTCGTAGCTCAAGTTATGGTATTTAATTTTTCGAAAACGCCCGTTTTATAAAAATATCAGCGTGTAAATGTATGTAGTATATATCCCCACCCCCCCCCCAAACTTTTCTTATTGATTGTCTGCCAATATATAACATTACCATGTTTTGTACATGATGTGTTAAAGATATGTCTTCGGCTTATAGTGAGACCATTTTTGATCAATTACCCTAGCTAGTTACCAGCTGCAGGTTCTGACTCAATCATTCTGATGATTGCTTATATCACGTGATATAGAAACCAACAATGTGCCCTAGCTAATTTTTACTAGCTAACTATTACGTCACAATTCTTGGAATTTTTCTTTTTGACAAAACAAACAAAACAATGACAGCGGTGACAGAGAACCTTCCCGAGGTGTTGTCGTTAAAGCACGCAAAGTGCTGAACCAATCTTACTCTGTCAGTTATGAAACCTGATTCTCTGATGTTTCAGCTCTAGCGTAGTTTTACATACGTTAGGAAACAGTAAGCTAATGGTACAGAAATGCCATTGAGTTATTCATGCTTCGTATAGATGCCGAACTGCTCCATCACTAGGTTGGGGTGATGAATAACTCAGTGGCATTTCTGATGTACTTTTAATATTTTAACCAAATTGGCTACCAATATTATGCTAGTATTTAAAATATTTGATTCAAACTAGTAATTCAAGAATGAAAGAACAGTCATGGATGTGCGGCGGCGGGGCGGGCCGGAAAAAATGTAATTGCAGAGTTCGCTGGACGCTTGCGCAACAATCAGCGCAGCTGATTGCGCTTGCGGGCAGCGTGACAACTACTCAAGTAATCTGGTGAGTCTGATTTTAATGAAGCTTGATCACTTGTAGGGAGAGAAATTTGCGTAGTAATTGCAGCTGGAAACCAGGCTGGCTGCAGACTTTTGTCTGGAAAGGAAGACTTGTCGATTTTATGCTTTTATTGAGAAAACAGCTGCTTACGCAACCAGTGAAAGTTTGGCAAGAAAACTTGTCTATTACTTGACTTCCCGCTTACGCACCAAAGATATTTCTTAATGTGACATAATCAGCGGCAATAGTGTCATGAAGCATGCGACTGTGTGGTCAGAAAACAAGTAAATATGCAATTATACTAGCGTATTTGCGAAATAATGCATTAATTAGCGTCTACCCCGTTGACAGGAATGAGATTTTTTATTGCGTTAATGTAAGCATAAAGAGACTTGTTTTCTATAGTAAAACACAGCTGTTACACCAACTTATTAAAGTTAAATTAGCTACTAGTAGAAACGCAGAGTCGGCGGTTGCGGGGAGTGGTGATTACGTAATGACCACCCACTTGCGGAATCAGTGCAGCTGATAGCGCCTGCGGGCAGCGTGATACTAAACTAAACGTAGGGTAATTTATAAACAGAATTCCAAGAATTGTGACGTAATAGTTAACTAGTAAAAATTAGCTAGGGCACATTGTTGGTTTCTATATCACGTGATATAAGCAATCATCAGAATGATTGCGTCATAACCTGCAGCTGGTGACTAGCTAGGGTTATTGATCAAAAACGGTCTCGCTATAAGCCGAAGACATATCTTTAACACATCATGTACAAAACATGGTAATGTTATATATTGGCAGACAATCAATAAGAAAAGTTAGGGGGGGGTGGTGGTGGGGATATATACTACTTACGTTTAAACGCTGAGAAGCCCACCAAGATTACGGCCTGAATGTTTAGAGCGTGTTGCAAGTTCAATACATTAGGAAGAGCTGAGTATCTTACTATTCCTATTATAAACTCTTGGAAATACTGTATGACATAACCGACGTCTGCAAATTTGTATTTGCGATGTGCGGTTTGGCAATGTCGACATGGGTTCAGCCTCCAAAAGTTGGCGGTAACTTCAACGCTCTGGCAACTCAGGCATATCCGTGGAGACGGAATAATTTGTGAGGGCTGCGTTTGAATTTAGTAAATTGGCATCTGTTTAGGGAAACAATTCTGCCTCCAAGAATTTTAATGCCAACTCCATTTTCATCACGTCCTGTTTGTTGAATAAGTTGTCTAAACAAAAGCCTACAATGTTAGTTTTTTTGTAAATAGTGTCCACGTGAAATCCATTTTATTCTGTATGGCGATTCTGATTCAGTCCGCATTCCACCATTTTGTCATGCAGTTCTGTGGTTGTTGCACCCACCTTCCTTTCTTCTTAGTTTCTAGTTTCTTTCACTCGGGTATTATGTATCAAATTTGATATAAGCATGAGCATAGCATCTAACGTTTCTTACAAGATAAACAGCTTCGGAGGAAAACTGAAGGTCTATAATCATTATGTTGGTTTGAACCATTACCTGTCGCATCCCTTAAGCACCCTTGGTTGGAGGTTGACGAGTCAACCTTAGTTCTAATAATATATTGGCTTAACTTGCACTGAGCTTTTCACACTATTTTGCCAGTAAAGAAAAGCATTTTATTCGTGTCGTGTCGGCTGAAATATTGTTACATGTCATGAAATGATATTTTACTGAATATGCTAAACTGGATGACAATATGTTGACTCAGTTGTAGGAATCTCTGCAACAGTTGAATAAGAAAGGATACTTGCAAAGTACAATAATGTTTTGCAAACCGTGGAGCTGGCGACCCCAATTCTAGCAAAGAACTTGACTGCTGTTACTGCCAGAGTAATACTCACTAACTAGGTACTCAAACTCATACCTGAACTGGAGGTCAAATTGCTTTCATTCTTGTGGTCGTAATGTTCAATGTTAAACCTCTGAAGCCCTTAGTTCGAATAAACAGAACTGTAGATCTAGAACATTTCACAAAGGAGAAGCCGTCATTCTTAAAATGTTTTACAAAGCTCTTGCAAACTTTGGTTTTGAAAGCGGAAGAGGAATCAACGAGTCGAGTCTTCAGGAAGAAATCTAAGATTTATTGGGCCTGGCCTGCAATTAGCCTAATTGTGACTCAGTCTTAGAACTCCTTTGCACTTGGAAGCCCTTGTTGTAATTACTAAATTAGTTTATTGTTAGACTGAGGAGGCAAACCAGTTATTACCAAATGTCAATGTTTTGAACGGTGATTGTGAATTGATGTGATTGCCTGTTTCAGGAGATATTTCATCAGAGTTTATGCTTAGCTTATCAGATAACGCGTCATCCCAATGTCCATATACTTGTTGGTTATTTAGCCAGAATGCACGATGGGCATTTTTTGCTTGGATACTGTTCATTATAGCATTCACAGGTTTCTTAGGACAGTCGTTTTTAGAAATAAAAGACTATCTGGAAGAAAAGAAGGCAACTACAATGAAGGCAGGTGATCTTGATATAAATTAATAAAATAACAGGGTATAGCGTGTATTACAATTATTATTCGTTACACATATGTTGTCAAGCACACTGTAAGGTCCTAGAATTCCCATAATTCCCATAGTTCCCATGGTCTTAGAATCAAAATGTGGCAATCAGGAAAAACTTTTCATTAGCAGAATGCATTAAGCCAAGAGTGCATTAATTGTTAAGAGTAAGAAACTTTTACACTAGCATGTACAATTTATGCTAGGTATATATGCTCGGTAACTCGGGCCCCCGTAACTTCCGGGGGTCCTACTTTGCACTAATTACACGCTATCATATAAGCATGTGTCTGCTCGCTGATTGGCCCATTAGCCTAAGGCTTACGGTAGGTATTTTATTAGTTATTTTTATTAATTAATTATAACTTTAATTAGGTTAATGCAATTAAAAAAACCAATTCGACAACTTTGTAGCATTTTCTGCTCTTTTCAATGATATAAAAATTGTTGCACATTACATTCCTTCGAATTTTTATATTATGCAACAATTTTTATATCATTGAAAAGAGCAGAAATATGCTACAAAGTTGTCGAATTTGTTTTTAATTGCATTAGCCTAATTAAAGTTATAATTAATTAATAAAAATAACCAATAAATTACCTACCATAAGCCTTAGGCTAATGGGCCAATCAGCGAGCAGCGCTTATATAACAGCGTGTAATTAGTGCAAAGCGGCACCCCCGGAAGTTACGGGGGGAGGTCCTGAGTTAATGAATCGAGCATACCTAGCATAACTTGTACATCGTAGTGTAAGAGTTTAATACTCTTTCTATTATACACTTGATTAAACTTTACAAGTTTCTGCAAATCATCGGTAAAGTTCACTTGACTGAATCAGTTTTGGCTGAATCAGGCAAATTTTGACGGGGTAAGCTTTTCTCACTGACATCAGACAATAACTGATACTGAGATTACACTGATACCAATTTTTTGAGGATTTTTGCGATTTCACAATTATTATGGAGGTAGTTTGAGATGCCCATTGTGATGTATTAACCGGGTTGACGCTGTCATGCTGCTTTGCTATAGTGGGTATTCGCTGCGGCGCTGCTAAACCAATAAATTCGGCCTGTCCTCCCCGCTAGACCAATAAATCCGATCTATTATCAGGCAGGTTATTCTTCTATAATTCATTAAGTCTGATCTGCTTTGCTGCATTAGACATGGAAATGGACATCACCCGAAGGTGCAAAGTGTTTGGCGGAAAATGGCCCCATAAGGTTGGTCAAAAACAACTCAACCAAGTTGCCAGAATGAGTTTCAAAGCCTGGTCGACATCACGAAAGATGATATATCCTCCTTTATTTGAAACACGCTCATTTGGCCTCGGTGTTGTTATATCTGGTGGCCAGCCCGAAGAGCAGCACACATCACCTATCTTAAATGTAAAACAACGGCAAGAATCGCTTTTGCACCAAAGTGGTTTCAAAGATCATGAAAATGTGGTCTATGGACTGGAACAAAATTGATACAACTGTGTCTGCCTAAACACAATTGTGAAACTCCTATTGCGTAAATGAGAGAGCACAATTGTATTTAAAGGATTGGGCACGTGGCGATTTGACAAACAGCAGAATTCTGTTTGGCCCAGAGCTCAAGAGGAAAAATTTTTTAAATGCCACAGTGACATACACAATTGGGTCTAAGATAATTATTACAATATAGGAAATCTTTTGGTATGAACCATTGTTCGACAGATCCAATTAAAAAATTAAACTGTAGCCGAATCTGTTATGTCCTAACGTTTATTTCAGATGTCAACAACAAATCTTGAATTTCCTTCTGTAACAGTGTGTAACGTGAATCCATACAAAGCTTCCCAAATTCATCTGGTTCCATCAATGTCTTCTGCAGTGAGACTTTAGCTGTTTGTAACAGTGCATTGAGGCGTTAGCTCTGTTTCTGGTTATCTAATTCTAAGAGGAACTCAGAATCATAGGTTAACGCGGAGAAGTTTAGGGCGCTCCACGTCCCCAATCCGGACAAGGAACACGCCCTACCGCCATCGGAGACATGGGGTAAGCACAAATTAATGAAATTAATTAAAGGAAAAAATTAGTTTTTGCGCTAGCATTTTGAGAAATGTCCAGCTTCGCCGGAATTTTTTGACAAACATTTCCAGTTGCGCCGAATTTTTTAGCCAGAGTTTCTAATTTTTTTGTGAAAATTCAGCAAAATTTTTCTAAAAAGCGGAGATTTTGTTTCAGATTCTAAGAAAAGTTTTCTTTTCGAAAAGAAAAATTTCAGCAAAGTTAGCGTTAATATTTAAACAAATTTAACTAAACTATTCTTGATGTGCAGGCCCCCTTGAAAAATTCTGTTCAATGCCCTCTCAATATTTTCTGAGGACACGCCCCTCCTGAGGACCCGACCCTATGTTAACGTATGCTCAAAATTTATTTCAGAGTTGACTAAATAGCTTTTTGCAGATAGACGACTACGTAGAATACTCTCAACGAAGAAAAAGCAGAGGTGTAAGTGAATCGGAAGATCACAGAAGTAGCTATAGTGAACGGGACATGAAACATCATCAGCTGTCCCGCCAACGTAGATCAGGTGAGAAGTGTTTACATTAAGTTTAATGATTATATGTTATTATTTTTACAGCTGCACATTCCTTATGCAACATAATTACATCTTCTGTGATTGGTTGGCAGTTCTAGGCAGTTAGGCAGTGCCCTTTTCGCAGCTGTAGATTTAAGTTTTACAGGTACTTTCATTATTTTACAAGACTGATTACATTTCCTGGGGCCAGTTTCATAAAACTTCTCGAGTTGCAGAATCTGCAACTTGAGACCTCTAGTACTCGAGACTTGAGATCTCAAGTGTTGCTAAAATTTCCTAATTCTCAGGTTACAAGTTCTTAGGTTGCAAGTTCTCGAGTTCTTAAGTTGCGGAACAATTTCTACACCAGAGTCAACTGCATGTTTCATAAAAATTCTCGAGTTCTCTAGTTGCTTGCAAGTTCTCTGGTCAAAATTGACCAGAGTACTTGAGGCTCGAGTTCTCGAGTAGATAATAATACACGCATTTACGCATGCGTGGAACACCTATCATAATGGAAAACAGCCTTCGAGTTGCAAGTCCTCGAGTTGTCGAATCTAGTACGTGTTTCATGAAAGTTCTCAAGTAACACTGTTTCTGGTTCTAGAGTACTTGAACTTGAGGCATCAAGTTCTCAGGTAGGCTTGCAAGTTGGGTTAGTTTTCACGAGTGTGCGGAAATTGTTTACGAAGAGAAGGAACAATCTTGTCAGGATTTACTTGCAGGCAACTAGACACTTGCAACTCGAGAACTTGAGAACATTAATGAAACACGCACTTGAAATTAGTGTAGAAAGTTTTTCTTAACTTGAGTACCTGAGAACGTGCAACTCGAGAACTTGCAAATTGAGAACATGAGAAATATCGAACCTAATGCAGTAACGTAGGTAACATCAAGAGTTTATAATAGTAAGAGTAAGCCAAGTCAACTGATCCCACTTTTTTAAGCTTTCAAGATGACACACGATGGCCGGAATTACGGAGGAGGACCACTTAGTGTTGCTGACCATTGTTAGCTATTATTAACCAACGCTGTATTTTAGCAAGTCCACATATCGTTTCCGAAGGTAAGCTATGGACGCTTACTGGCAGAAACAAAGACTGCAATGATGCCTGCAATGCGATTCCTGGAAATTTTGTGTGTGATATGACTCACATGGGCGAAACTGACTCCATGGTTATACTTGGTATTATGTTAAAAGCAATGCGGATAGTCAACAGAAATTGCCAAGTATCACCAAACTTTGCTAAAGCAAGAAAACATGGACCTCATTTTGACACATTTGCTGTCAAGTGCAAAGGCTGGGCAGTGTCGAGTCCGCCAAGTTGCTCTGCTAAAGGCTCAGACATCAGAAGACTTTGCCTTTGCAAATCACACTCTGGTAAATAAACCATATTCTGCTAATGAGCATTATGGAAGCAGTGTTTATATTTAAGCATTTTGAAGTCAACTATTGTAGCAACAAATTTTGACAAATTTTAACATACACCTAAAATTTAACATAAACTGTTGCAGCTGACGAAGATGAGGTTTCAATTCCGACAGAAGGATCCGTCTACCCACAAAACGGAGGTAATTACCGTAGTAGTCGTGCTTCGTGCAATTGATTTTTGAGCGGCAGGTATTCTTTCCCGTAATTTGGTAAACTAATCCAAAATGCCTGAAACTGTCAGAATATACTATACTTGGTGTTCTTGAGCATATTAGAAACAATTCCAGAGTGTTTAAGTGAAAGTTCGAAAATTGCTGATTTATGCCGAATAAAGTTTCTTGGGTTTGCATGATATTGAACATCTCGGAAAATTGAAATCTTTCCAGCTTTGAAATCTCTTTGAAACAGTCCAGCTAAAGTTCTGGTAAAAACCCGATTTTGCAAAACCCCGCAATCAGTTAGTTTAACCAAGAATTTCTTCAAAATAAGATCAATCAAACGGCAAACGACTTTACATGAACATTTTCGTACTATTACAGAGGGTAACTTTTCTTGGTTTTTGTTGCAACTTTCAAAAAGATGTGTAATTCTCATTAGAAGTGCCGAAAAATCATAAAGTTTCGAAAGTTCACTTTTTGAAAAATTTCTTGAATTGTAGAGAACTTCTGGTGAAACCAAGGAAAATGACCATAGGCAATACAAAAGGAGAATAAAGTTGCATTGACTTTTGAAACCTTGTTAAAAATTACAGGCTTATGGTCTCCTCTGACCTTGTTAAAAATTACAGGCTTATGGTCTCCTCTGAGTATACCATCATAGAAAACAGTTAATATGTCACGAAAATGTCTTTCATTCAATCGTTATAATGATTTATCATTTGCTACGTAAGTCTTTAAATTGGCTAGTTATGACGTTTTGAGAATGACTGCAATAAACTTTACCACCACCTTAAACTTTCCAGATGAATGGCCGTCATTTGCTGGCTGATTTTTCGAACGTCTGCCTTTGTCTTATGTTGAAACATTTTGTTGGTGGTCTCTGCGAATCATGTGCGTTCTTATGAAAGTAGTAGCAGCAAGCAAAGACTCATGCCATAAAAAGTGCAAAACTTGCAAAAAATCTTAATTTTTCACGACATTCATTGAATAATTGTTCCTCTTCCTGAAACAAACCAACAAAGCCAGAGCCAGTGGGCTTGTCTCTCACAAAGGGTTCATAGCGCTAAGAGCTCCTAAATTTACTACTTATGAGAAAAGTTAGGAGAATGGTGTTTTACGAAGAGCTCCTAAACTAAGAGACCTCCTAAGCCGGCTCTTAAAATTAGGAGCCCAAAATCGGGCTGATAAAGTACTCTCAAGTGCTAATTGTACAAATATTTAGGCAAGACAACAATGCAATGTATTGTAGTCCTCCAGAAAAGTTCTGTAAAAGCTTGTTTAGTCATTTTATGAGTGTCAACTGCTGAATATTTAATATAAGTATATAATAGTAAATATTTAAAATTTTGTCATTAGTTTTGTCAAAAAACAAGAAACAAGTCAATTTCATCCTTGCCTCTAAACGTTCGATTTAAATGTTCTATTTCCTATGATATTTAGTAGGCGAATATAATATAAAGTCATTTTAACTTGTAAGTCTCACAAGTTTTCCAGCACACCTCATAAGTTTCCAGCGTGAACGCGCTTAGAAAGTTAAGAGAAAGTCGCTAAGAGGGGGTTATGAGCTAATGCCTAGGAGCAGTTTAAGAGGAACTTTGTGAAACAGTTTGGGAGCCGCTCATAAATTGCTCGTAAACTGCTCATAAGAGATAAGATAGGAAGGACTTAGGAGCTAGATTTAGGAACCCTTTGTGAAACGCCCTACAAGAACACACAGGCCGGCATGTTTGCCAGACAATACCACCAAAAAAGTCTTCAAAGTTGAGATTTTCTGCTGTATCGGCTTCGATTAGACGAACCTGTCTAATCACACTAGTATCAAAACCAGACATGTGCAGGAGGGGGGTGAACTGGTGGCCGAAGGCCGCCGAAAAAAACGGATTTTCCGGATTTTTTGCCCTAAAGATTCTGAACGTGAGCGACCCTCTGGAGAGGTGAGCCTCAGGTGTGGGAAGGGGGTGAAACCCTAACCCCCCCTGAAGCACATGTATATGATAAAGCTGGCTCTGATATCTTATAGTATTGGTCTTCTGTAAAACATTTAGAATTTTTAATGTTCAATATAAAAATAGTTTGGCTGCTGTTTGATAGCTTGTTTGATGAGAAGTACAGCTTTCTCATTAATCGTGTACGTGTAAAATGGCGTCTGTGCAAGTTTGAAGTAGTTAAAGTTTGACAGTTTGAGTCAAAATAGCGCATATACTGTTTAGTACTAAAATATTGGCCATCCGAAGGCATCGTTTGCCATTTTAGTTTAAGCCTTATTCGCTCAATCTGGTCTACATGCCCTTTCAGGCTCAAAGGCAGTTGTCAAAGTTTGTGACTTGAACTAAATACTATGCCGTTCTTTGAATTCAAGCTGGACTTTGTTCTGAATGAAAACGTACAAAATCTTTGAACATAGATTTTCGATCAAATCGTTCCGTAGCATAACTTGCTTCAAGTTGCCCTGTTCAAATATTCGCTCTACTTGAAGCATAAAAATGCGAAGCATACCATAGGTCTGGGCCAGTTTCATGGTATCATTGTAAACTTTACATTTAGAATTGTAAGGAAAGTTGTATTAGCACACACATTGTGGCTCATATGAATTCAAACATATTGTCCGCTACTTGTTGCTGGGGGGTCCAGTCTTGCACGATTTGTTTGGAGGAAACACAAACTAATGGTCAACATTTCAGAAATTGTTTAGATTTTACAATGTAGTGTTATAATGGTTATTGGAACATTAAAATTGTTCGTGTCTCCTGCATCGAAAAATATGTGGCCATCACAATTCATGAGTTAACGTTTCCATAAAGACATACACGGAGTCCAAGTCTTTGGGACACACTACGACTTCGAAGAGTGAAATTGCTTTTTACCTCCCTCTGGCCGAAAATGCCCACGTTATTATCTTCTCGATTAGGGATTTGCTAGTCTGGAATGTGTACACATCCTCCCCATTCCCAGTTCTTATCGCTCCAAAGGTTCAGTTTTAAGCAATTTAGGATTTTGAGGCTTAGATGAGATTTGAGAATTTAATTGGTAGCAGTTCTTGCAATCGAGAAATTATAACATTTCTAGTTTTAGGAATTGAGGATTCCAATCGTGTTTGGATTTTGTCTACCGCATTTGGACAATCCTGTGGTGAAGTCTGTAGTAACGCTAACTTTCATTGCACTCCAGAAAATAGTTTAGTTCCGGAAAATCAGGAGGGCAAACTTCTTGGACTTTTACTGGAACTGCTGTATCAACAAAAGCACACTTGTAAATTGGACAAAAGCGTTGCAAAGATAACAGAAACAGGTCCCCATATAAACACTGACGGAGCATGTGGTGGATATGAATATCGCCTATTGAGAGATAACAAATATAAGTGCAAAGCCGTGCACTGCGGCCAACTTCGAGCTTGTGGTTGTGCAGGTATGTTGCATAGCTGCTGGTAACTATTTTACCAAGGGACTGATTTAATAATTCAATTTAGTTTAAAGTTAAACGAAAATGCTTGACCTCTTTGTCTATTTCTAAAATTGATTGTGCTTGTGCACTAGAAACGTCTAGGCCAGTTATGACCGAAACCTTCTGTTAGCTGATTTAATAATAAGTCTCAAAGCTTTCAACAAATTACCGTTTTAACCCACGCTGCCACCCAGTATACAGTCGTGTGTGCAGTCACATGAAAATTGGACAAGCCAGCAAGAAGTAGACAAAACAAAAATCATGGAGAATTCATTGAGTGAAGATACATCATCAACCTGTTGTGTACATACAATTGACAACCTGAAAACACATTGGCATTGATTTCCTTAGCTGTATGGTTGCTATTCCACTATTTCTGTCCCTGTTTTTCCAAAGTCTGGTTTTAGGAAGTTAGAAAATTACATAATTTTGTTCCGTTAGAATGTTTTGGTTTCAGTCTTAATTTGATTTAATTAACGAGCCCAAATTTCATTTATTTTTCAGTCAGTGTGTCCAAATTGTTTCAGTTCACGTTTGTTTCTGGTGGCTAAGCAATATATTTGGAGTTATAGTTTGCAGCTTTAACACTTAGTAACCTCAGAACGGTTTAAATTTAGTTTCAGTTTCAGGTCTGTTCCTATTAATAGTCTCAGAATAAGCTCATGTTTTATTAGCTATGACTGCAATTTGTAAAGTCTGACGCTTGTTTCAGTTTCAGTGAGTGAAATATCATTACGTACATATATGCATGCAATTGTCGATTACCCACTGATACGGATGTCTCAAAAGAAAGATCATGACGATGCACAACTTTTGTAACAAAACAAATTTTCCAATACTAAATCAATTCCGGAATTCGTTTTTCTAGTTTCTAATTCCTAGTTTTTTATCCAACAGCCACAATTCTATGTCATTTGAAAGCTTTGGCAAGCTGAGAGATATGCAGATATATAAAACGAGTTGAACATAAAAATAGGCGCTATCCTTGAATTCAGTAAGTGAGTAACTTTGTGTGATTGCGTATATCTGTTCGCCCAAGAGTACATAAAGAGTAAGAAACTCTTACAGTAGCATGTACAAATCATGCTAGGTATGCTCGGTGCGTTAAGTCGGGACCCCCCCCCCCCCCGAAAGTCTCGGGGGGGGGGTCCCACACTAATTACACGCTTTCATATAAGCGTGTGTCTGCTCGCTGATTGGCCCATTAGCCTAAGGCTTATGGTAGGTAATTTATTAGTTATTTTAATTAATTAATTATAACTTTAATTAGGTTAATGCAATTAAAAGTATACTTTATAGCACACCTTAGCGTGCATTCACTGATTTATACGCACGCCGTGTGGGAAGCTCCGAGTGTGGGGCACGAGTGCGCGAAGCGAAGTGAAGCGAAGTGCCACGCACGAGGGCTTCCCATACGACGTACGCAGTTGAAATTAGTGAACAACGCTAAGGTGTGTTGTAAAGTACTTATACAACGATTCAACCTCTCCTTAATTGATGCAACCTTACTCATTTATGTTTCAGCTGACAGCTAAGTTTAGCCAAATTTCAACATGAAGTGGCAGCAACATTGTTGCTTGCCATTGCTGGGATGCCTATATACTTTCTGGTGTGCAGCAGAGCTGTCTAAGTTGGAGCTCTGCTGTACACACTGCTGTAGAATGCAGGAAACTGTATGCTACAGCAATTTAGATTAGGGACCGGCTTCCTAGCGTGCAGCGTGCGTATAACTCAGTTATACGCACGCTGCACTGTGCATTATCTGATTTATATACACAGTCTTTACATAGGAAAAGTGCAAAAGAGTTGTATAAAACTAATTCGACAACTTTGTAGCATTTTTTCTGATCTTTCCAATGATATAAAAATTGTTGCACATTACACTCCTTCGAATTTTTGTATTATGTAACAATTTTTATATCATTGGAAAGAGCAGAAAAAATGCTACACAGTTGTCGAATTAGTTTGCTAATTGCATTAACCTAATTAAAGTTATAATTAATTAATTAGCATAACTAATAAATTACCTACCATAAGCCTTAGGCTTATATGAAAGCGCGTAATTAGTGCTAAGTGGGACCCCCCACCCCCCCCCCCGAGACTTTCGGGGGGGGGGGGTCCCGACTTAACGCACCGAGCATACCTAGCATGATTTGTACATGCTACTGTAAGAGTTTCTTACTCTTATAGTATGTACTCTTGGTTCGACATAAGAATAGTTCGGCATTATTTATTTGCCGTAACATTTCCTTTCTGCTTTCTAGCAGCGATCATTGGTAGGCTATTCTATAACCAGTTACGATGATTCTGAAATCACTATTTGATCAAAAGTTTACGGTGATTACGATAAGATTGCTATTTTAGGTAGACCGCCTCCTGCTTCATATAAGCCTAAAATAATAGATTGTCCTCTCAGAACTTTGGCCCCTTACATACATAAACTCGATCCTACGACTCAAGTAACTAATCCCTTTACTGCGGCTGTAACAATTAGCCACATTGGAACAATGTCAATAAATGCAACAACTATTGGTAGGACCAAGGAAGAAACATCAGGTCGCACTAGGTTGCGTTCTATGCCATGGAAATCATCATTGTCAGCATTACGGACAACGCAAACTGAACAGACGACACGAACGTCTAAGACCTCCTTTAATTATATTGCAACTGATCAAAGCAAATGGACTGATCAAGGTGAGGCTATAACATCTGCAAGAACAAGTAAGCGCACGTTATTGACATCGGATATTGCTGTGAGACAGACACATTGCTGTGAGACATTTATATCTGCTGCCGATGCAAAGAAAAATCTTGAAACTACATCAGTTTTCGGAAGCAGAGCGTCTGCCGTCGTTAAAACTACTCCTAAACTAACTGCCTCTGCTAGAATCGGAACAGATGGAAGTAACACCAATAATATAGTATTTACCAACATTCGGAGTACTGTACAACCTTTTCAGCGAAATGATGAAACCGATTTAATTAGTACCGTCTCCGATATATCGCTTCTAATCAAGGTTTCTGAATCCAACCTATTGTACAATAAACAAATTGAACATACAGCGTTTACGATTTCCTCGAATCTGCATTTCACGAAGTTAACATTAATACCTGCTACAGCAGAACGATTGTTGCATTCATCTGTATTTTCAAAATTAACTTCGATGAAAGCATTTCAGTCTCTCTCCAGCAGTTTTGATAACAACAAAAGTTCGTGGCGTTCGGATACCAGACTTTCTGCTTACACTGTTAGTTTGAAAGTAGAATTTGGGTATGGAACAAGAGATTCGCTGAAATCAACGTCTCCGAACCATCAACTTACAGTGTCTTCGCTATTCCCAAACATTGCCAGTGCTATGTCTGTAATGACAGATATGAATGTTTCCGGATTTCGAAGTGCTACTGAGGCTTCCGAACCATTCATTGCTCAGATTGAGAGTCTTCCAGCAGCTTCAGCAATTGGTTAGAAACTCGGTTTAAAATAAAAATTAGGTGCGGTTGAAAGCTAAAATCAGCAAAGGGATTTCCGAATTATTTCAGATGGTTGGTTCAGGTAATGTGTTTTGGGTTTTTGACGTAGCTTTCAGCTAAACTTTGTTAAAACCTATCAAACATACTGTTGACGCTACTCCTAGAAGGAACTCGGACAATGGCGAAGAGGCTGTCGAAATCGTTTATGAACAGTCGCAATATGCCATATTGATTGTTGGTTCATTCTATTCATGTTTTCTTCGGTAGTTTTTCCTTCGTTTATTTATTCTTTTTTTACATTTTATAAAGGTATCGAGTTTACGATAAACAAAGTTTTGCAAAGATAATCGGTAGTGGTAGGATGAACCGTTCATAAGCAGTCAGCGTTTCTGAACAGTCTTCGACTTTTGAAAAATCTGTTTCAAACCTAGCATTTTTCTCTAGCCTATGTGAATCGAGCAAATTGATTATGTCGCCATCCTGCATTATGGATAACCTGAACATTCGGAGGTTTAAGGTCAAGTAAAACGGTACTGAAATTAAATATTGGTCTACGTTACTAATTTTAAATTCAAAATTTCAAATGTTTGCTGCCTATGCCTTTGTCAACTCAAACAAGATTTATGATAAGTAATCATTTTTGTATGTGACTATGCCATTTCCAGATCCAGTATCGATTACTTCTCAAAGACAACAGCAGGTGCTCTCTCTCGCAGCAAACCTGACGGATGAAGAAGTAGCTCCGCTTTTATTTTCTTATGGTGAAACGTTTAAGGGATGCCACATGTTTGGTGAAAAATGCGACCCAGGCTAGTCAAGTATCCTTATTCTGGTACAGAGTCGAGCACATAAACAATCACATCAATTTTTCTCATTTATTAAGTTTACTTTGATCGCATTTGTAGAATTTATTGACTTATTGACGTTAAGGCAACCACAGCTTATGTTGTTTCTATTTTTTGACCTTTTAGATGAATTCAGATCTGATATGTTTGGAAAATGTTTTACTATTCACGTCACTAATGAAAAATTCGCAGCTGCAGCTTCAGGAGCAGAAAATGGTTTGGCAACCTAACTTAATTGATACGCTGTCTTATTATACTAGCAAAGCTTGATTCAACCGATTTTAATTCTGGCATTGCTAATACAATAAGATAGTTAGTATATTAATTAAATTTTAATTTTAATTTCACCGAAACATTTTCAAAATTTTTAGAGTTTTCAATTGTGATCACAAGAAATACAAATTGAATATTTTCGCAAGCATTTGAAAATTACTAAAAGTTTCGATCCAATAAAAAATAGCAGATAGTTGCTAAAGAACTTGTTATGTTTAAAAATAAACTTAAGGGGTCCATCATGACACGACAGATTTCTCTCATTTTTCACACAAGGTTAGCCATACATGTCGTGCTGATGAAGCTTAAATTTTGATTTGGCTCGCTCAGTTTTCCGTAAGTTACGAGCCATCAATTCTGTGCAATTTGAATATGAGCGAGTACGAGTGCATTGCAGCAATCGACTTCACGTTTTTAGCATCTTTCGTTATATACCTTTAAAACCATTAATAAAAATATTTTCGAACAGTTTAAGGCCTGATGAGCATTATCAAACGCTTCTTTAAAGAGAAACACGGCGGTTTTTTCTCCCGATTTAATGAAATATTTAACAGCGCTTAACTGAAAATAGAAGCATTTCTCCACCGTAGTTCTTGGAAGAATAGCTACTGGACATAGCTGACGGCATAATTCATGCAACAAATTGATCCTAATGCATGAATAAATAAATGCAAAAAGGTAACTTTGCAATATAGCTTAATCGTAATATACCTAACTTTCAAAAAAACGGTAATGTTTACAATTTTGCACAAAAAACCTAATTTCTGTGCCGAAAATCTCGACACTGGTAAGACATTCCAAATAACATTTCTTACCGCTTGAAGCCTTTATATATGTGGAAGTGTAATTTGGTACTTCATGTAGTATCAAATGATTTCTGACTTTTCGAAGTGTCCGACACATAGTGTAATAGTTTGTAGGAACACTACTATTACACTATCTGGCAGGTCATTTCTGACTTTTCGGGAAGTGCCAATGCTTCAATTAACACATCGTGAAATCCCACAGTATAAGTTGAAAATACTTCACATTACTTATGACTATACAGAATGTAGACTACTAGAAAGACTATTTATTTTTGAGCTGTCATGTAAATAAACTAAATTATTCAATCATAACTAATTAATAAAGTAATACATAGGAATGATACTTTGAGTGTCATCTGAGTAGGATTTATTCTACGCTATTTCCTTTATAAAATTATTCATTTTATATATTGTTTTTAATGTACAAAAATTCTTTATTGATAGCATAATTTCTACGGATTTGCATCACCAGTTTGTTTTGTTATTAATTCGTTTAATTTTTGATAATGATTTATATTCATCCATTTATTATAATAATGGTGCCAATTATCTTGCAAGTGTAGCACGTACACGTAATTACTATGTAAAAGGTCTTCTCAAAATAACAATCTGTTTTTGTTTGACTTTTGACTGTTGTAACGAGGTTCATTTACGTTCTAAGTTATGTGAAATATTTTCAAATGAAGTATATTGTGGGATTTCACTATGTGCAAATTGGGGCATGGGCACTTCATGAAGTCAGAAATGACCTGATAGATAGTAGTAAATATGTTCAACAAATCCCCTTAAAATTGTAAAACTCACAGCTCCTTAAATGTCTGTCCCTTTTTCTGGGGACCTAGTGGGTCAGCCTGTTTTTTGCAAGCCACACCATGTAAACGTATTGCTGTGTCTACACTTTGTTGATAATTGGGTTTTATCAAAGCTACTTGGAATGTGTATTCTCAAGTTACAAGTCACAGTAAATAATATTCAAGCACACTGAAATGTCGTCAGAGATCATTGCAGAACAGAGTACTTGTTTGAGAGTGATCAGCGGTCAAATGAAAGCGGTTAAACGAAGACGATTTGGTGTTAAGGCACAGCAATAATGCACTCATGCAATAAATAAGAAGGTATTTACAGCGAACTGACGACTTTTGGGTGTGTAAATAGTAGATTTTATTATTTCAAAATTCTAAGAACCCACGTCTTGCCTAGAATTTAGTACAACAGACAATAACTTGCACATGGAGGTATAAGAACGAATATAAAGCAAATACAAAAACTCAATTTCAAAATAAGAAAGGTGTGAGTAAAACAAAAACGTTGTCGCTTAAACGGTGGGTTTCAAATTTTGGAAATTTGCTCGACTTTCTCGGGTTACCGCCATTTTGTAGTCCAACTACATCTTTTGACGGGGTATTTTTCATTGGACATTCTTATCACGGTTTGGAAAGAAGAATTATTTCTCATTATGCATGAACTGTTTTTCTAATTATAATTTGTAATTTTTGGCTATGTTGAAGTTCTACAAAGTTTCTGCGACCTTCGCGAATTCTTAGCTGTTAGCAGGGACTTGGCTTGCGGTTTGATGAAATGTGTGACAATTTAATAAAACTGAATTTCTGTGGCTTGTGATCTTGCTAACTTACAAGTAACAGGAAAATTGTCATTTGGGAGAACTGCGCTTGTCATTCCACCCTCACGTTCTCGTAGTAATTTGCACACTGGTTTACAAAACTTTTGTAGATTCGTTGTGTTATTAACCTGTGTTCAAATTTGGTACAATAGTTTATCAATAATGTACTTACTTTTCTGCCTTTCTACTATGATTTTGGAACTTGTATCATACGTTTTGTAGGAATTCGTCTTAATCTAGTAGCGAATTTGTCCGAGTATCTCAGCTTAACTGTCAGTGCAGGATTTAAGATATTGCCACATCATCGGAATGAGTATCCGTTTCCAGACAGATTCGGGGGGCATTCATTGTTTCGGGCTTTATAACTTACATAAGCATTTCCATAGTAAGTAGACAGGCAGTTTAATTATTGAATAATCATTACTTAAAATTGTTGTAAATCATAAAATTGTGAAGCACAAAAACTACGTTCTTTCTATGAAACTGCTACCTTATACCTACCTCTTTTGATTTTAATAGTTGAAGATTAACCAAATAGATAAAGTTTGCAACTAAATTAATAGCTAAAGTTTGCAAATAAATTATTCCCTGGTAATATTCCGTGCTCATAAAAATGCGTACCGATTCATGAAGGGAAATGTGAAGACTTCAAATATTTTCGCAAATATTTACTTAGTTCCTGTTTCCACAATGAAAAACACCTTTGCCCGGACTGAGTTGCGAAACAAGTGCACCACAAAAACTGCGATAAAAAAGATGGATTTTCAATTCCTTTATCCTGTCAAGATTTTTTACATCGAATTTTTCGTAACTAACTTTTTTATAATCAGTTATAATTTGTAGTTTGATAAATAACAATAAAAACCGGCCGCGAACCGGCCGCGACTTCGTGTTTCATTGGCATATTTGTTTTTAAGACCGAAGTTCGAAGAATTTCTTCTGCAATGGAACCATGTGAAGAATATAAGTTTTCACATGGCAGCGAGTTTGCTTATTCACAAGAGGTAAACAAATGTAGAATATTAAGGTTTAATAAAGCACAAAGAGTAGTTGCTGTTGTTGCAAATAATGTGAGTTTTAAGGCGCTTAGTGGATTTTTACCTACCGACTTCAATTCTTTACTAGTGGACGGGCTTTTGTTACAAACGCAATCTATAATGTAATGAATCTGAGGTTTTGAGATCAATCAAGGAACTAAGGAAATTGGTTTGGCTTCTGGCATTTTGGCTGTCAGAAAGTAGTCGGAAATCCGTAGGTGCCAGCTTTGGCTATAAACAGGGCACCAAAATAAAAGATTTTTGTGTTGCAACAATTGAGCTATTAGTTCGAAAGTAAAGGAGACTACAAAAATTGTTACTTTATGGAAATAACTTTCGTCAAAATTGCAGCCTAGTGTTCGAGACAGGATTTTCGGATTTGAAGAAAATATGTCCTTGTATTATCGTCTGGCGTTGCCTTCGTCGTTTTTAAAATAGAAATCTAGTCGAAAGTCTATTTCAACGAAACTGGTTGCTTTCTATGAAACATCGACTTCTTAGCAGGCCACAACAGGGTTATCGCGTCGTTTTGGCAGGGTGAACACAGTGAACAGTACAAAGAGGATTTTCCTTCGTTTAATGCGCTATGCGCCAGTAGCGACAAGTAAACGTAAAGTTGAGAAATTTCATGATACAGTGTATTAAGCATATTATTTGGCCTACTGGTGGTGTCAACACCTAACTAAAAACCTACGAAAGGTCATAGAGTACCGGTTCTTATCTCCGAAATCACAGTCAGAAGCCATGAGTGACACCATGAGCGTTGAACCACATTTGTTGAGAAGAGGCCCTTCTTTATTATGCCAGAACAAAGACTCCTTCCTACAGTAGTGCCACCCTTATGAAAGCTGGTTTGGCTTGAGCTCAACGTAAACTAAAATGTGCTTGCTTGCTCAAGCGGATTTGTGAAAGCTCTGCTAGAACCACCAGTCCGCGGACAAACACTTCGGCACTATAACCACCTAGCCTTCACGGCATGTGCATAAAATTTTAGTCTAAAGTTGGTAAACAATAAATTGAGATTGAAGAAATGGAATCTGTGTTTTGCAAATTAAGCCTTTTCGGCCGGTTAATTAACTCATGTTAAAAACGGATTTGTCAATTACAACTAAACTACAGTTGTTCAGTTTTACAAGTTTTGCAACTTCTACAATTTTTCTTAAATTCTGTAAAGCCATCGCGTATAATAAAAACTATTGATTGTAGCTTTGTCAGAGAGTATTGATTGTAGCTTTGTCAGAGAGAATGTATTACCAAAAAGGCTCTTGATGCTTGTGGATGTGCCGACTCTAACAACAATGGAAGGCGTTCCGAGAGAGGCCATATGTGTCAAGTAAACGGTCAGTGATGCAATACACATTTATTGTATGTCCCACTATAAGATTATCTATGAAATACACTGCTCGTTAAAACGACTACACCGTATGCCGTATTTGTTTACATTATTGCTTTACGAATTTGCCGTCCTAAAAACTAAAAAGATTATAAGCTCAGTGAGTTTATGCTTAAGGTACTCGTAGCGCTTTGTGTAAATTTGACTTTACAGGCTCAATTCGTTATGAAAGTGGATGAAACTATCGAGATACGTTATGTTAGTGCTCTCTAACATTCTGGGACCAGTCCCGCATTTTTAGGTGCAAAAATAACAAAGTTTTGGGTTTTGCCATTATTCTCTCAGTACATAGTCGATACACCGGATTGGTTGTTATGGCTGGAAAGAGGGAACCAAAATGATAATTTTTGCTTTTACAAGCTTTGAGCTATCTCCAGTGGTTAAGGTAGTATAAGCCAAAAACGATTTTTGGGGTCAAAAAATGCCCATTTTCGAAGAAATCAGTTTTTTCATAATAACTGCCAAATTTTACAGACAATTTTGTCTTATTTATACTCAATCGATACACCGTCAAATTGCACATTTTATCAATGTTTATTAGCTGGAGTTCGCTAGTTTAAGTTAGAGAATTCGGCGAAAAACCATTTTGACAAAGCTGCGATTATTTTGTTTTGAACATCGATTTCTCAAAAATTACCCACTGGATTCGCGTGATTTCTGGCAGAATGCAAATTCGCTCTATGGCGGAGGGACATTGTTCTCTGTTTGAGCTAAAACGTCTCCAATTGCAAGAAATTTGAATAGAAAGTTGAGAAATTTCGTGTCATCGCATATTTGCCGGATTTTCTGGAGTACTGACACTTGTTGAGCCTTGAGACTTGAAATCCAAAAAATATCCCTCGGTCCACATGCACTTCATATCATGGCGCAAGAAGAAATTTTGGCCAATTCTACAGTTTTGAGAATTTTTTGTTCTATATTCAGCCTGTCTGATGTCAGCATGTGAAAATGCTTTTGCTATTTTTCGTTAATTTAGCTAGTATCGTAAACTAATGTGAATGTACAGATTATAAGCTTTAAAACGATGTATAAAGCTTTTTCTAACTCCCAAAATTGCGTAAGTTATAGCGTTTCGAAAAATCACCACAAAAGCACTGCACAAAACGATACCAGCACCTTAAAATCACTTTGGGCAGCGTGTTTTAATTAGTGATGAGCGCCGCATATTTTTGATATCCGTAAATATGCCTATTTTCTGCTATTCGGAGATCGGTTATCTGGTTATCCGCCTATTCAAACAGAAGTTCAAGAACATGATTGCAAAATAAAATTACAATTTTTTCTCAAAGTTGCGGCTGTTTTGAATTGCCATCGTGAAGCCAAGCTACAATTTTTAATTCAAAATAATTTCAGTCCATGTATGTAAAATATTTGCCAAAATATTTTTATATTAGATCGTCTGAAGTAAACTGATATCTCGATATGTGTTACAGCAGCGAATATTAGCAAAAATACTAGAACTGATGTTGGATACAAATTCTGACTATTATGTTGTTATAAAGTATAGCCATTGGTGAGTATTTTAGATATATGCTTAAATAATCATACTGAAGATTTCATGCTGCAATGTCAATGTTTAGTACCATGCCGGTAAATGGTTTTGATAATAAATGATATTTATTCGATGGTATTCTTCCGTGTAATGATTTTTAGTTACTGTAAGCTGGGTCATGAAAGTTGGCATCTATTTGGTTATTGTGAGCATACAACCATGCATTAACTCAGGGGTCCGATTCACTCTACTTCGGAATGAGTAAAAACATTTTCAGCCGTACATCCCTGAATGAGCGTGAATGCCCGGTTTCTCAAAACTTTAGTCATAAATTAGCAAAACGTTGGCAGGATTAACCCATTTTTAATAACTTTAAAGACTTTTGAAAAATGTTAAATTTGTTAAATTTTCCTA
>JASAND010009754.1:0-22837 GCA_030248195.1 Trissonchulus latispiculum
ACAGGTCACGGATGTGGCAGCTAAGCTTATTCGACGACCGATAGGAAAGCACTCTAGAAAAATGGCCGTAAACATTTACGAAAACCACTTCTTTTATATCAAAAATTTAAATAAGTTCACCCTTACCTGGAAATGTTCCAATTGTGACAAACTATTCCATCAACATATTGACTTTACTAGACATTGAAAAAGTTGCGAAAAGGGCATAAAGCATATTTTCCCAGGTGGAGGTGTTGGGCCTACTAAGTCAATCCTTCAAAAAATCAGCGACCTAGGAATTCCTGTCCCTGGATGGTATTACCCATTTACAATTTCCTATGACTTCGAATGTATGTTTAACCCGACTGATAAGAAAAGTGGCCCGAAATTGATATACGAAAAAGAGCTAATACCAGCATCGGTTTCCATCGCCTCCAATGTCCCGGGGAATGAAAATCCAAATTGTCTAATAACCAATGGGGATCCCTATGTGTTAGTGGTCCGAATGAAGGAGTATTTGGAGGAGATTGCCGATAAGGCGTACAAACTTCTGAAGGAGATCTATGAGTCTACTTTATGCGGTCTAGCAGAACATAAAAAACTTTTAGCCTAATTTGAGGAATGGCTCAAGGCTGTACCCACATTAGGATTCAATTCAGGAAAATTTGATATGAACCTTACAAAGTCTAGCTTGATTACCAACTTAATCCTGAGTGGCCAAGATACCAAGTATGTAGTCAAAAAGAATAACAACTACATGGCCCTCTCTACCCCCACATTGTGCTTTCTGTATGTTGCAAACTACCTTGCCGCTGGTACCTCATACAAAAATTGGCTATAGAAATTCAAAACTGAGGATCAAAAAGGTGCCTTCCCTTATGAGGCCTTCACTTCCCTTGAATTTTTAGACCAAGGTTTCCCCCACCATGACTTATACTATTCTAGTCTTAAGCAACAGAAAATTTCACATGAGGATTTTACAGCAGTTGTAGCAGCATGGCGAAAATGCAAATTTAAAAATATAAGGGATCAACTAATTTGGTACAATAATTTAGATGTAGGGCCCTTCCTTCAAGCTATTGAAATTATGGTGGACTTTTGGAAAACTATGGGTATTGACATGTTCAAATGTGGGGCCATCTCTCACCCTGGCTTAGCTTACAAACACATGGTGAATAAAATTCTTAAGCATACTATTCTTCCCCTTTTCAATAGGTTTACTAAACACTGGCATAAATTAATTAAAGACAATATTGTGGGAGGTCCTAGCTTGGTTTTCCATAGGTGTCACGACCCGGGGTAACTGAAATCACAAATGGGTTCAAGTTGCTCAAATCTTTGGGTTCGATTCAAATGCCCTATATCTCTGGTGCACAATGCAAGAAATGCCCACTGGTTTGTACGCCGAATGGAAACCCAATGAAGATGGGAAATTTAAAAGATGGCTACAAAAAGGGCGAAAAGAGGCTATGTGGCTAGAATATATGGTAAAGGCAATGGAAGTTAGAGTTGATCATGGGTATAATGGGGGACAAAAAGGAGTAGGCAAAGCAAAAGTTGACGGATGGGTCGCTGAAAAAATGTAGTTTTACAATTTCATGGGTGCTACTTTCACGGACACGGGTGTAATTGGACAGAAACCAGGAGCCGGAAGATAGAATGAAGAGAAGGGAAAGAACAGAGAGGGTCTCCCACACAATTAAGGATGGGGGTTTGATTTCATTGAAAAATGGGAATGCGAATTTGAATGCGAAGATTTAAAGATTCCCCGGATATGCAACAATTCATGGAAGAACACTTCAATCTTCCTAAGAAAAGATCGGTTCTTACGTTTGCACAATTAGTTACCCAGTTACTCAGATTCTTCGAACTAGTGGAGGTAGATATTGAGGTACCTGAAGAAAAGAAAGACCATTTTGCTGAAATGACCCCAATTTTCAAAAATGTCGAAATTAGTAAAAACGATATTGGAAATCACATGAGAACAGAACGTTTTGCGATTTGAATGATCTTATGAACCAACCTAGAAGGGGTCTCACTGGAAGCTATTTTGGATGGAAAATCTTACTCGCTACTCCCCTAATCAACTAGTATCTAAAACATGGACTCAAAATTTCTAAAATTTATCAAGCGATTGAATTCAAACCGAGGGCTTTTTTCAAAGAGTTGGGAGATGAGGTAACTTACCATCAGTCTGCTGCCGATTCTGATCCAGATTTACATTCAAGGGGGAAATGTTTAAACTTTTGGGAAATTGCTATTATGGCCAATGCCAATGCCAATGCAAATTGCTATCACAAATCTAGAAAAGCACCAGGATGTAAAATATTGTCAAAGATCAGGAGCCAGCAGGGAAGTAAATGGTTGGAGGTTTAGGAGATTAAATGATCTGGGAAACGGGATCTATGAGGTTCAGTCTGCTACATCAAAAATTGTTTATCGGTTGCCAGAATCGTTTACCAGTATGCAAAATTAAGGATGCTCCAGTTTACCAAAAAAGAATACCAGGGTTATTCAAAGAGGAATGGACCGGGGACGGTATAATAGCACTTTGTAGCAGAACTCACCTAGCTTGGGGAAAGACAAATAAAGTCTCCCATGAGTAAGCAAGGCCCTACATGAGTACACCCCTAAAAATTTTAAGAATGTTTTAGAAACGGGTATTACGAAATCTGGAGAAAATCGTGGACTAAGGAATATAGAAAATAAAATTATACAATACTTTCAAACTAAAGATGCCCTACCTTACCTTTACCCAAAAAGAAAGGTATTAGCAGATGGAGAACGACGTCTCCACTGGATATTTAATATATTTGTTGTACTTGTTTATCCCAACAATCCTCTTCAGGGCAACTATATATATTGTACATATGCATGCGGTGTGTATAATAAGGGCTTAGAAAAATACCAAAAAAATAGAAATATAAAAACCCAAAAAACACTAATCTGCGAACGCCGGGTTCAAAGCCCCGGGGGAAGAACGCAGAGGGGTGGCAAGGAAGGGTGATGACGTCATGCAATGTAAAATCTAGGAAACCTATGTTCAAGGAGTGGTAAGGGGTAAGGGGAAAGTCGGGATTGGGATTGGGGGTCGAAAAAAGGACACTATACTACTAACGAGTAGAACATGAGCGATTAACCGTTTTGCTTTTTCTAAAACACGACATTCAAAATAGAAAAGTTAAAACTACGCTTATAGGAACTGCTGTCTTGATTATTTTAGGTCAGTTCCATTTTATAAATTCCATCAATGTAACGATTTACGGATTGGAGATTTTGAAACAACATAAGCAGCCCTTCCAAAGATTTTCCATGTAACTTATATGGCGCCATTAACTCATAACAATGAAAGAAATCACCTTGATCTGTAATATAGTTAAGCAAATGGCTGGTTCAGAGATGTACAATACCGAGTTATACTGGTTTTGGAAAAAGAGCTTTATGCACTTTATGAACTTTATGCTTTATGAACATGCTCCAAAAGAGCTTTATTCCCTTTATCTAATTTTTACTAGTTCTTACTATCCCTGCTGTTAAGAGTGTAATATATAAAAGTTGATAGCTGACAGGCTCTCTGTTAGCAGCAGCTGGTACATGTGCTGCACGTTACGCTAATCAGTACCCAGTTGGGAGTTTCTGTAAGCTTAGTCGCTCTATGTTTACGTATTAATGCTCGAAAACACAACGGCTGCGCGAGTCTAATTTGTGTCTATTCGAGCTTTAGAAAGCAAAAATAGCGTGCGAATTGAAATGGGCTTACACATTTATGGGGAACCTGCCATTTTGCACAGAGCATGTACCTGCAGCTGACCAGAGCACCTGCCAGCTGTCACACTCTTATATTATGTACTCATGCTATTATGGAGCGTAACTTGTTTCTCAAGCAGGATTTTAAACTTGTTAGCTCTATTTTTCCTATTTTTTTATTCATGGCCAGTCTAAGGACATGCATTGCTTTTCCTCGTCTCTCAATTTCCGTCACAGGACAGTAAAGCTGACGACTGACACGTCCAAATTATAACAGCTACATATAACTGAGCTAGTCATAAGTCACAACTGAATGCTTTTATTTAAATTACTTGTAAATGGCAAGTTTTAGGATGACTCAAAGTTTTATTTGGATAGTTTCCAATGTTTTGGATGACACGTTCGTTGGCTGATGTAGCTGATTTCTATAATCCGGTGATATTTCAGTAGAAAAGTTAGTCATCAATTTACTAAAGACACCGAATATTCATTCTTCATCCGCATGCACCAATCGACCTTCAATGGCAGCGAGAGAATTCATTATTGTAGGATCCTGGAAAACACACAGATGTTTTACCTGATTACTCAAAAGCATTTTAAAGCAGATACACATAAACTTATCAAACTGGTTAGGATTAAGTATTTAGGTATCTTGCACCAACGTTTCACTGCATTGATCCAAGTTAGTCGTTAGTATTTATTATTTATCCTCGTTATTTCATTTTTGATAAGTTTCGCTTGTCATGAGGCAGCAGTTGCGTACACTGGTATTAGATGCGACCTGAAGGCAGAACAGCTAAGTATGCTAAGTATTCGTAGGCACTCGGCAGAATAGTTTCACTTCCTTCCCCTCTACCACAAGGTTTCACCACTAGCCTTGAGCAGGGGACGCCGCACTTATCGGTTCGTCCCGGGCTCTAAGCTATTCGCAACAATTAAGCCGTTTACCTATTTTTTACCTCCTATTTTACGTTTGCCCGTTTGTCCGAATTTCCGATTCACCGTTTGTGCGTTTTGCTGAACTCACAGATTAGTTCATACCTAGCTTTCCGTTTGTCTGTTTGTCCGTTTCCGTTTGTCCGTTTGTCAATTAGTCTGGTTTGCTTTTCTAACTGATTCATACTTGTTGCTTACGGACAACGGACATCCCTTACGGACAAACGGACAAACGAAAAAAACGGAAAGGTATGATCCAGTATTTGAGTGGATAACCAGAAACGGACAAACGGTCAGAGATATGAACCGGGCTTTAGTCGGTAGATGGGTATCATTATAGTCAAAAGGGAACAGGAGCCCGTGTAGGGCATTCCTCCTTAAACGGCCCGTTTTCCATACATTAACAACGCTGGGTAAGACTCTGTTACAAAATTCCAAAATATTAAGGAGGTTTGTCCAAAATTAGCAAAATATCGATAATATTTTATATTTGTGGCCAATTAGTAGAAAATGAAGATTTTTACGATCTCAAAAGGTTTAAAAAATTAGATAAATGAAAGAACGAACCAAACTAATTAAACTCGATAAAATTTGTGGAAAATGTGCAGCTTTTGGCAAAGTTCGCCGGGGGGTCTAAGTTTTCAAACTGGTCATTCCAGACAGAGTAGAAATTTACACGGCCCGGCTGGGCTTTACGGCTCCTGCAAGTTCAGGTCAGTGATGGTATTACATGATGACGTGGTTACGTGATGGCATTACTTATCTTTCAGTTCAGTGATAGCTCAACATACCTGCATGCAAGCACTTAGGAAGTCTTCAAAGTATATAGAACTGGAGGAGGAATTAGACAGTTTCTAAACACAATGGAGTCGAAGATATTAAGATCTTGGGTTTTATACACAAAAAGGTTAATTTTACTATAAGCATTGGACAGATAAAATTATTGCTAACAGTCCCTTAAAGTTTTATGTTATGTTCTGAAACGTAGTTTAGAACTGGGTTGTTTAGCAGGAGCCTATCAGGATTCGGGACCAGCGGTCGACTATTATGACAACGGTACTGGTACTCACAAGTCGCTTAATAAATCAATAGTTTTGTCAGATTAAAGGTGCCTTCATAGTCGCGAACGCAGGTATAGGAACACGTCGACGCGCGCCTAGGTGCGTCTACAAACGCCAATATCCTTTTGCGCGCATCAACGCGCGTCGACGTGCGTCGATGCGCGTAAACTGGCATGCTACAAATGGGGCGTCGACGCGCGTCGACGCTTCCAGTGTGTATAGCACCAGGACGTGATGTCACGTTTGAAAGCGTCGACGCTTCCAAATATAACACGGCAGTGAAGCGAATTGGCGCGCTTCGACACGCGTCTACGCACGTCGACGTGCGTCTACGCGCGTCTAGATGCGACTGGGACTATGAAATCACCTTAAAGCATGCAATGAAGAAACGAACCAAAACCAAGTATACAAAGCGGCAGCATTATCAAGTATATAGCTTTTTAAAGTTCTAAAGTTTTTTCAGTTTTAAAATCTCTTTTAAAATGAAGTGATTAGACTACAATTGCAATTTTCTAGCAAATAAACATGTTTTAATGCAGCAGTATTCTGGATATTTTTTGAAGCAAATCTTCTGTACTTACCTTGAACACGCAGTCGGAATGAAATTTGACCGTGTCTATCTCTACGGCTGGATCGACGTGAGTTCCTAATAATTCATAAAGGCTACTGACGACTTGGCTGATATTAGATTTGGTCAAGAAACCAGAATTATCTGTATCGTAGACGGAAAATACCCAGGTTAACTTTTCAGTGATGTCACCTCTCAGGATTGCTGACATGCCAATAAGTAAATCCTAGAATTATACTGCAAAACTGTTTAGGATGATAGTTCGAATACTTAGTTGGCTCATTGAAGCTGTTTCTAGTTGTGAAAATATGAGGTACACAGGAGAAAATAGTATACAAATAAACATAATAAAAATAATATTCATCTACATAATATACTGACCTAGCTCTAAAAATAGATAGTCTGATCAAAAATGTAGACACCGAAAAGCGCTTCAAGACAGCATTAGATACCATGATTTATATATTCTTTGAACCGACATGATGAAATCTTTCTGTTCATGAAAAATGTTTGATGCTTTTCATGACAAATGTGATTTCTTGAACGTTCAAAGGTTGCCGCTTTCGTACGTTCAGAGTAAGACCGGTACAATTGATCCAGAAACATTTCTCCAGGCATACATTGCGATCATATTGATTTTTCAAATAATTTTCCTTATATCAGCTGTTGTCTGGCTAGTTCTGGTATACTGCCATTAATTTAATGGAACCAGACTAAACTAGCCAAATCCAACAGAAATAAGGGAAACCAATTGGAAATCCATTACGGGCGCATATGCGCTATACGTAAAAGCAAGAGTACCTCCACAATAAACTAAGGGTGTGACAAGTGTCACACTCTTAGTTATCAGCTAGCAGACATCAACGGGAAATTTTCTAGGTATACTCGGCATTCAATTGGTTCCCGTCTTTCTGGCATACTAAAGCGGCAGCGTTTGGAGCTGCAAGAAAATTTTCAAACATTTCATTGCGGTATAAAAATCTCATCAAAAATATGTACTTTGTAGTAGCTTGAAGCAGATTTAAGGTGCTGGTATCCTTTTGTGCAGTGTTTCTGTGGGGATTTTTTGCTATAACTTTCTCAATTTTGGGAGTTGGAAAGAGCTTTATACATCGTTTTATAGCTTATAATCTGGACATTAACTTGAGTTTACAAAACTAGCAAAATTAGCAAAAAGTTAGCAAAAAGTTTCCGACATACTGACATCTGACTGGCTGGATATACACCAAACATTTTTGAACAGCGATTTCTCAAAACTGTAGGATCAGCCAAAATTTCTTCTTGTGCCATGATATGAAGGACATGTGGGCCAAGGAACATTTTTTGGATTTAGCTTAACACGTCTCAATACTCCAAAAAATCCAGCAAATGTGCTGTGACACGAAATTTCGCAACTTTGAATTCAGTTTTCTCACAACTGGAGATGTGTCACGTGTCACAGCTCAAACAAAGAAAAATGTCCCTCCGCAATAGTGCGAATTTTCATCCAGCCAAAAATCACGCGAATCCATTGGGTAGTATTTGAGAAATCGATTTTGGCAGTAGTAGTATAGGAGAGGATCCTGTACTACTACTGGCAGTTTTGCCAAATTGGTCTTTCGGCCAAATCTCTAGCTAAAAGCAACGAATCCCAGCTAGTAGACATTTATAAAATGTGCAATTAGATCGTGTATCGATTGAGTATAAATAAGCGAAAATTGTCTGTAAGATTTGGCAGTTATTTTAAAAAAATCTGATTTCCTCGAAAATGAAAAGTTTTTGACCCCAAAAGTCGTTTTCGCCTTATACTGACCTAACTACTGGAGATAGCTCAAGGGTTGTAAAAGCAAAAATGTTCATTTTCGTGTCCTCTTTCCAGCCATAACAACCAATCCCGTGTCTTGTCTACCTGCTGGGAGCTTAAGGCCAAAAACCAAAGCTTTCTTATCTTTTGGCCTAAGAAGACGGGACTTGTCCTAAAATGTCAAAGAGCACGGAAATAGGCTATTTCGTAAGTTTAAGCCCTTTGCGTAAAGGATTAGAGCGTAGGAGTCAAAAATACCCGAAAGGAAACCAGCACCTTAAGTCTGCAACTTTGCGCGGCTGCTGTGAACGCTGTGAAAAATGAAAAGTATCGAAACTTGTAATTATTTAACCCAGGTAATAGCATGTGACAAAGGATGTGCATTTGGACGATGTATCGATTGAGTATAACCAAGCCAATTTTGTCCTTAACATGTGGCAGTAATTTTGAAAAAACTGATTTCCTCGAAAATGGCAACTTTTTGACCCTAAAAACAGTTTTTTGCTTATGCTGACTTAACCACTGGAGATAGCTCAAAGGTTGTAAGAGCAAAAATGTTCATTTTCGAGTCCTCATTCCAGCCATCCAAACCAATCCCGTGTCTTGTCTACCTGCTGGGAGCCTAAGGCCAAAAACCAAAACTTTCTTTTCTTTTGGCCTAGAAATATATACGGGACTTGTCCCAGTATGCTGAAGAGCACCAAAATAATGTATTTTGAACGTTTCATCTATTTCATAAATAATTGGAGCGTGTAAGGTCAAATTTACACAAAGCGATACCTGCACCTTAAGATGTAATGGAAACAATTTCACTTTCTACGTTTCGTTGCCAGACTAAAGATTCTTAATCAAATCCTTACTTCAAAACTGATGTAGCCATTTCCGTCGACGTCAAACGCTTTGAATATGCATCGAGAATAGTTTTTGGAATCTAAATGTTAACAGAGATAAACAGTACACTAAAAGACGGATAAAGCAGATGCCGGAAAATACACTCAATGCTTGCAAGGTCTTTCATAAGCTGCTCAAGCCGCATAGGACGACCGAAGACGACATAGCAAGATTTCCTCCTCCCAGTCCGAAATCCCTAATGGCGACACAACGTCACCAGAAACTACGTACCCCCGGAATTTTCAACTGAGAAATCATCAACCGTTTTTTACCCTGCTTTTGCTTGTTAACTTCTTGTTAATTCTTGTTGTAATTGTTAATACGCTTCCATATCCGCACAAGATTAAGATTAAGCAAGTGAACTGAGTTGGAAGGAATGCTGATATTATACTTCGCTTTTGCTACTCAAAACACGAAATTACACCCTTAAGGGGGTATACCAAATACACTAGTGACAGAAATTTTCCGATTGCGCTCAACCTTTGTCACATGCTATTACCTGGGTTAAATAATTACAAGTTTCGATACTTTTCATTTTTCACAGCGTTCACAGCAGCCGCGCAAAGTTGCAGACTTAAGGCATTGTTTGTGCATGGGGGTGGTCGAATTTTTTCCTTTTTCTACGGACTTTTTCTACGAAAATTGTCCCTTCTCATCCCGCCAAAATGGCAAATTTTCAAAATTCTCGAATTCATTAAAGAAGTACTCATTCGATAGGCCTCATTATTCTAAACAATTTTTTCTGATTGCGTCAAGATATTGCTTCGTTATTGTGAAATTTCAATAATGTGGTTGTATTTGCTTAGGAATATTGTTGTCAACTTAGGAAAGTGGAATTTAAATTTACAAAAATACAGTGTGTAGCGCTTCTACCAGGACTGGTGGACCAGGAAGATACCAAGGACACGCCCGAACGGGAGGCGTCAGGCACCCTTGTACCCACGAAACCAGGAAGGGAAGGGAAGAGAGAAGGGAAGAGGGAGGTGCAGCTTTTCACTCACCATTGAAAGTAAAGAATTGGTCCCGCCGGGGATCGAACCACGGCCCTTCTGCTCTAGAGTCAGACATGCTAACCACTACACCACGGGACCATCAGCTGAACTACCATTGCAGGCTTATCAATCTTTCCTATGCCTACTTCCCTTACAAGTGGTTAATTAAAAGCTTACTTCCCGCAGGAAAGAGTGTGGCGAAGATTTGTTGAAATTGGTTTAAATTTATTGTTCCATAAGGGCTTGTCTAAAATTAACATCAGTTAGAAAGCAACCTTTTACTAATATTTAATACTTGACTAAATATTAACAGCCACATCTATTTCACAAAAATAATAGTTTGACAACTAAACAAAGAAAACACAGAAATTTTCTGCCTCCCCGCTTGCAATTGCTCCAGATCTCAAAAATGGCCAATCTACATCAGCCCTGCTTCTTGCTGTGTTCTCACTACAGAAATTCTTTTAGACTAAAAAACGAATTGCCAACCATAATGCAAACTTGAGTGGTTCAATCAAAAACGCTTGCAAAATAATGGTACTTCGTACCGACTTGAAGCATCTGTATAAGCTTTGTATTTCAGTCTTGGTGAATTTAGTCTTCTCGCACAGCGAGTGTAGATCTGCTGGCCGGTAGATAACAGGGATAGATTCTGTCGATTCAACATCACTTGCTGAAAAGATAAAATAAGCTACCATTAAACAATAAATAAAGAGTTAAATTCTGAAGTAAAAATTTCACGTTTTATTATTATGCGTAAGAGCAATGAAAGTAAAAGTTTGAAGGATGTTACATCAAATTGACGGCCTAATTTTGGTGCACATCGATGCGAAAGATTCGCTGATCCGTAAAAATATATGAAAGCAGGAATGAGCAAAATCAAGAACAAGGTCACCAGAATACTGTAGATCAGATTAGCCTGGGTTTACGGGAATAACTGAGTGCTTTTATGAGATGAATAGTTGATGAACCGTTAGGTTAGGGTTACTTTGTTGCACACTTTTCAACTTCGTCTCAAATTTTGAGAACAGCTATTCATGAGTCGCTTAAAACAACAAAACTGGACAGTAAATATACCTGAAACAGAGGAAATAGCTCTGGATATTTTTCTGCCCAGACTTTTCATGCTATTTTTTCTTTGGAAACGGGGACAATTCATCATAGACAGGGTAGACGCTTTCGTAGGCCGTAAGGAAAAAAAAGTTAAAAACTTTTCAGAAGCTGGATGATTAAATGTTTGGCTTTCAGATTATAACTCAAAACTATGGACATAAACACAGATAGGAATTAGTTGTCTCCTAAGATCGCTTTATTTTCTTTGCTCAGTGCATAAATAAATCAGGTCGCGTTCGTCCTCTCTACAGACTGCTGGAAAAGCTTTGTACTAATGAAGAGAACATTAAAATCTGCTGACAGACAGGGTCTCAACGGAAATTCCACATTTGATATGAATTGCATAATAAAACAGCATAATCGAGCCTCTCTTGCTTAAACAGGTTGGCTTTTCATTGACACAAGGGAGTTGCTTCATAACATTATGCCACATTCGGCAAAATATTTACCCGGCAAACTTGGGGAAAATAGTCACCTTGAACTTTTTGAGGTGTATGGCATCTAACGCCAAAAGCAGTTTGAGTAAAGAAGCACATTTTTGAGCGTTTATTAGTTATAGATTGAGCGAAAAATTATAACGGAAGGAAGCAGCATGGAACAAAGGTTAGGAGTGTAGTGTAGCCGTTTAATAATTTAGTTAAAACTGTTCAGTAACCATAGGCCACTGAACCAGAATTCAATTTCAGTTGAATTTGTGGGACGACCCCCACATCCCAATTGACGGGAAATAAATACAAATCATTGAATGGGACAACAAAAGCCATATGTATTTGGATTATGGATTTTACTATGCAACAGGGAATAACAGCAACGTCGACACAGTCGTTAGTGGAGGGACACACTATCCAGTTAGTGTAGGATCAGATCTAGATAGTCTATATTTCTAACACTCCCACTTAGACTAAAGTCTGACCAAAAAATGTAGAAAGCGAAATTGTTTTCTTTATATCTCAAAAACGCGTCAAGATAACTACCATAAAGTATATATTTTCTGAAACGGACTGATGAGATCTTTCTTTTCGTGAAAAAAGTTTTTTGAAATTTCCCGTGCGATTTCAAAGGGCGCCGCTTTTATATGTCCAGAAAGATTGGTACATGGTAATGCCGCGATTTTTTTAGGAAAATTTTCCCCTTGCCTGAAAGTCCTATACACCAAATTTCAACCTTTTTGGTTGAAAATTGCGTGAGTTATTCCATTTTTTCGATTTTCAAAATCCTTTGATCTTTGCCGCTTTTTCGACTTTGACTGGCTATTACCCGTGACTCGCTCAGTGGAAAAATGTTTCGATTACATTTTCAGGACCGCCTAGGCATCACCTTTGACCGGATATAAGTGGTACTTCAAAATTTGAAAGTAGATTTTTTCGAAAAATACCACTTTTTGACCCAAAATTTCGGTATAGCAATTCTAGCAAAAGTGAGTAAAAATAGCATAATCATAAAGTTCAATCTGAGGTGACTCCAACGATATAAAGTTTTTGTGGCTGCGACTTATATTACGTCCGCAATGAATTTTTAAACAATTTCCCCTATTTCAGGTGGTTTTTGTTAGTTGACACTGCCTCATGCAAATCAAGGCGGCAACATCAAAGACGGCCAAAAACCACTTGAAATAAGGGAAATTGTTTGAAAAACCATTGCGGACGTAATATAAGTCGTAGCCACGAAAGCTTTATATCGTTAGAGTCATCTCAGATTGAACTTTATGATTATGCTATTTTTACTCACTTTTGCTAAAATCGCTATACCGAAATTTTGGGTCAAAAAGTTGTATTTTTCGAAAAAATCTACTTTCAAATTTTGAAATACCACTTATATCAGGTCAAATGTGATGCCTAGGCAGTCCTGAAAATGTAATCGAAAAAGTTTTCCACTGGGCGAGTCACGAGTAATAGCCAGTCAAAGTCGAAAAAGCGGCAAAGATCAAAGGATTTTGAAAATCGAAAGAATTGAATAACTCATGCAATTTTCAACCAAAAAAATTGAAATTTGGTGTATAGGACTTTCAGGCAAGGAGAAAATTTTCCTGAAAAAATCGCGGCATTACCATGTACCAATCTTTCTGGACATACAAAAGCGGCGCCCTTTGAAATCGCACGGGAAATTTCAAAAAATGTTTTTCACGAAAAGAAAGATCTCATCACTCCGTTTCAGAAAATATATACTTTATGGTAGTTATCTTGACGCGTTTTTGAGATATTACGAAAACAATTTCGCTTTCTACATTTTTTGGTCAGACTTTAGCTAGATCTAGATCTGAGAATATTTCAATAAATGTTCAATCTTTTGCAGTAATAGAGGACGTCCACTGAGCTTGAACTGAAACTCCCACTGAATTCGACTTGGTTGGTGTTTGTACGGATTACACTCACAGTGATACCAACTTGGACAGCTTCAACTCCTATACTGAGACACTGAAGCTCCTACTGTTTAGCAGATCACGGAAACACCTGTCCTGTTGGGACATATGTGGCAAAACAAAGTCCAACTTTAACCAAAACCTTTGACTTTGTTCAACAAATCGCCACCTCTTTCCATTTCACTGCTTCGCGAAAGAACATTTTGACTTTCGCGTCAGCCTGTAGTGTAACCGTTGCACACTTCGTCCTTGCTGCTGATCATTTGCTGAACATTCAATCCACTGTCTTAGTCATGTTAGACTTTGTGTCGTGTCCAAAAATAACTTCTTCAAAGTCTGTATAGTTCGAAATAACTTTGTCATACCAATATCAATATCACAAACATTATAAGAGTCTTGCCGCCGAATCAAATCTTGTCGAACATTCGGCATCGCACGACGATAAGACTTTGAGCATGAGCGCATCTGGGCCCATAACCTATTTGGATTATGGATTTTACCAAGAGTTTATAATACCAAGAGTAAGACACTCAGCTCTTCCTAATAGAATAAGCTTGCGAGATGCTCGACACATTAAGGCCGAAATCTCGGGGGGGGGGGCTTCACAGCATGTAAACATACAACGCTGACATTTTTAAAAATGGGCGTTTTCGATAAATTAAATACTACAACTTGAGCTATGAAAGTCGTACAGAGATAATTTTTATATTATTATGTTGCGTATCATGAGATCTTTTCAACGATATAAAAATTATGAAGCTCGCTTCTGGCTATCTCTTACAAATCTGGCAAGAACGTAACGCATTTTGAAGAAATGATGGAATTCCTCGAATTTTCGTGGAAAGGATGTTTTATTGCCGGATTTGTAAGAGATTGCCTGAACCGAACTATATAATTTTTATATCGTTAAAAAAATCTCGTTCTACGCAACATTATGATATAAAAATTATCGCTGTACGACTTTCCTAGCTCAAGTTAAAGTATTTAATTTGGCGAAAACGCCCGTATTTGAAAAATGTCAGCGTTGTATGTTTACACGCTGAGAAGCCCCCCCGAGATTTCGGCCTTAATGTATCGAGCATCTCGCAAGCTTATTCTATTAGGAAGAGCTGAGTGTCTTACTCTTGGTATTATAAACTCTTGATTTTACTAAGCAACAAGGAATAACAGCAACGTTGACACAGTCGTTAGTGGAGGGACACACTATCCAGTTAGTGTAGGATCAGATCTAGATAGTCTATATTTCTAACAATATGCACCACGGCTAGACCTAGGCTATGTATTGGTTAATGGTTAGAGGAATGCGTGGTAGGATCGATTTAAGGCTGTCCTTCTGACCCACCATATGATATGCCAACCGCAGCGTGAAGTAATAAGTAAGTGTGGTGTATTAAGTTGTCAGGTTAGAATGTGTTTTGATCCGGTATGTCTTAGTGTGGTCTGATACGTATTAAATAGTTGATCGTTGATTCTGCAAGCCTAGATACAACATTCTGGCGCACTGGTTTTCGAAATGCCTGCAAAGGGAAAATTGGACATTTTTGATCCGGATTGCGAATGTTGGGACAGCTACGCCGAAAGGATGGTGGCCTATTTTGTAGCCAACGACGTCGATGATGATGAAAAGAAGAAAATGACTTTAATATCCTGCATTGGGTCGGGTACGTATCAGCTTCTGCGGAATTTAGTTGCCCCTGAAAAGCCTACTGACATTCCGTATGCTCAAGTCATGGATGCTCTGAATCGGCATTTTACCCCTCAACCCTTTGTGATTGCTGAAACATTTAAGTTTAATCGGCGCAATCAGCAGTCAGGGGAAAGTGTGGCGTCCTATTTGGCAGAGTTGCGTCACTTTGGCAGAAAGACGTGACTTTGGCCAATTCCTGAACCGGGCATTGCGCGACAGGTTGGTAGGAGGTCTGGCAAATAAGATGATTCAACAGCGCCTTTTGGCGGAAAGGGAGATTTGCCATTAGGCAGGGCGTTTGAGCTTGCTCAGGCCATGGAAACGGCCAAGAGAGGCTCCTCTGCTTTGGCAAATGGTGCCGCCACAGGTATTGTCGGAATGGTGGAAGCCAGTTCTGGCTCCGGGAAGCTGAAGCCTTGTTTCCGCTGCAATGGAAACACTCATCGTCCTGAAAACTGTGGATTCCGATTGGTGGAATGCCATTTCTGCGGCGTTCGTGGCCACATCGAAAAGGCTTGCAGGAAAAAGAAACAAGAGGATAAGTCAGAGGGTAGACGACACAAAGGCAAAACGCACTTCCTGAGAAACGCCGAATACTACGCAGAAAACCCTGAGGAAGACATGGAGTACTACGCAGAAAGTTCGGACGGGGACGTGCAAAAGCATTTTGTAGTCTATAGTTGTTCTTGTTATTTTAAAGGGGGAAAAGATGTGGTGTATTAAGTTGTCAGGTTAGAATTTGTTTTGATCCGGTATGTCTTAGTGTGGTCTGATACGTATTAAATAGGTGATCGTTGATTCTGCAAGCCTAGATACAACAGTAAGTATACAATTATGTAAAGAGATGTAAATGTAAATGTAGAGATGTAGAGATGTAAATATGGCGAAACAATTTATCGATTAATATGTAAACAAGTGGACCCCTGAAGGTATCTGAAGGTAATTCGTATCCAAGTAGCCAGGAGGGAATGCCTTGAAGGATAAGAAAACAAAGAAGAAAAACTGACCTAAACGAAAGAAACTACTTCAATAGATATTTCACACTCTGGAAAGAATGAAAAGAAAATGAAGACAATCGACAATCTGTATCGCCTTTCTGAAAGGATCAACAATGATGCTATGAGCTCAACAAAGAAAACTTATTCAATTCACATTTTGGAAGGTGCGATTTGAGTAGAAGCTGCTCGATCTAACTTCCCCCAGAAAGGTGCTTTACTGATTTTGTGTTCTGATAGATCTACCTGGTGAGAAAATAAAAAGAATAAAGAAATAGAAAGTAAACTAGTTCCTCATCCAGAGCAAGTTAAAGTAGAAAGAAAGAACGGGTAGGTTCCATATTGCCAAGTAAATACCGCCCATTCTATGAGATAGGTAGATGGGCTTAAGAAAAGAAAGAATTTGATTTGGAAGGAATATGGAACTTGATCCACTGAACATTGATCTGCCAAAAACAAAATAAAGCCATTTGCTACTTTCATCACTCTGGGCGGAGTGTCGCGAATTGCGAAGAGTTAGAACTTTCGAAGATACAATCCAGAGCTAGAACTAATTCTAGCGTTACGATAATGTGTTTCTTGTTACTAATTAAACCTGTTATGCGATAAGTTTCGACAAGGGGTTTAGGTTCTGCAACCGAGACGTGATTGAAAAGCAATTGACGATTTCCACACAGCAGCACCGGACTATGATCCTCTCTGAGGGCCTTTTCAAGAAAGGGAGAGTAGAGTATAGTTAAAAGTAATTGTTTTAACTCGCTTTAACTCCACTCAAGCTTGAGTTTTCTTCTTCTAACTCTTTCACGAAAAGGATTGAGTTAATTTTAACTCTACTCTACCCTTTCTTGAAAAGGCCCTGAGGCAACCAGTTTTAGGTGCTCTCCGTTTGTATAAATTTTGATCTGGCAAAAGACCAAATTTCACAATACCACATACTGGGACCCCTTTGGTTTAAAAAATGGGGTCTTTTCTCGACAACCCCCACCCACCACTCAAAATCCCTAAGACTTGACCAAATGAGCTAAAATTCAGTATGGGTACGTTTTCGACTGCGCTGAGTTCAAATATTGTAAAATTTGTTGAGTTCTTTCTATTTTTCTATTCTATTTTTCTATTTTTAAGAAATTCTATTTTTTGCGATTTTTAAGGTGGGACCAACGGAAACAGAAAAACTTTGTCTTCGACTTGGCTAAAAACTTGTGTATACGGGCTTTCTAGGCCGCTGAACACGAATCTGATCTGAAGTCCGTTTTTCGATTCAGCTTTTCGTTCGTTCAGTAAAGGCTAAGGTTGTTAGCTTAAGATGTAAGCTTGTTGAACTAACAAAAAGCTGATACGAAAAACGCACTTCAGATTCGTGTTCGACGGCCTCGAAAACCCTGTATACAACTTTTGAGCAAAATCTAAGACAAAATTTTTTCGGTTTCTCTTGGTCCCCCCTCTGAAATCGAAAAAATTAGCAATATTTAAACTTAGCGTAGAAATTTAAACTTTTAACTTTAAACATACCCATTCCAAATTTTAGCTCATTTGGTCAAGTTAAGGATTTTGAGTGGTTAATCGAGACAAGACCCAAAAAAATAAGATCAACAGTATATCTGACCAATGTTGAACAGATGGAAAACATGAATTCAGAAACGTTTTACACTGCAATTCCTATCCACTTTCCTGCGTAAATAGTTCTGCCACCGGGAAGAACAAAACGTGGTGTCTGACATTACTGATACCTATAACAGGGTTGTGCTTATAACAGAAATACTGCTTTGTGATTGCGACATAAGTTCTCCACTAAAATGGGCAATATCCAGGAGACCCGTTCAGATATCATAAAAATTCAGGATTCAGTAGACTGCTATAAAATTTTCCACAGCATTTAAGTTAGCATAAAAATTAAATAAATAAAATAACAATGCACTATTAGAAAGTGATTAATTCAGATTTCGATGGACACCTCCAATTATGAATGCAACACTCAACTGTCCGAGAGCTCAGTACAAGAATACCTGGTTTATGGACAATTTAAAATACAACTGACAAGTAACAAGCTGATTGCAACCAAGACATCCGACGGATAATTTGAAAATCAATCAACAGTTAAACGAACAGCTAATTTGGCTATAAACCAGCAAGAAATAAGACTCAGGTTGAGAAACGTTGTTATTGTTTCTTTTTATTATTTATTGCTTTGGATTTATTAATCAATACCTGTGGTGACCTCTACTACGCTGTGAACACGACCGGAGCTCGGCTGACAGATTTACTAAACTGAACAGATTTCCGCTGCACTACATGGAAACGTTGTTGCTTTTTATTATTACTTATTGCTTCGGCTTTATTAGTCAATACCTCCTGTTGTCACTCAGTAAACGTTTAACGCGTTACTCACTTGACATGCTAACCGTGGACTGACCTGTTCTGCTAAAAAACTTCCCTTTCTGTACTGTACGGTCGCCTGTACTTAGCTGGCGGGGTTTCTTTCTGGCTAGGCCCTGCCCGGAACCGAGAAGCTCGCGGCAAGGACCGTTGAAGGCCCGGCAAGCCCAGTGAAGATCAAACATGCAAAGCAACTCTGCAACATTAACAAAAACCGAGCCCATGCCTGCTGTTCCAGAAACTAGGTTCGGTCATTGAGGTTTCGGGACTCGGACACAGCTCTAACTTGTGATAGTGACAGTGACAACGCCATTATGCAGGCTAAAAAATATGCTTTAGCAATGATTTGACACTTACGAGTGATATATAAGGACAATTCAGAGTCGGGATGGTTTGAGCAAATGGACAAAATAAGACATTTTATTGACAATTTAAGATACAACTGACAAATAGATCAGACAAAACTAATTACTAAGTTTCGACACAAGGATTTCAAACACCACCTGTTAGTGTTGTGCACCGTCCCTGTCTAGACCGGCCGGCGGGCGGCGGCAGAGAACAGGTCGGCTGGCCGGTGACAGCTTCTGCAGGTTATCGCCTTACATTTGCTACAACCGGCCTTGAAAACTGTCAAGTATCTTATATTTTACTTGTATTTTGGATAGCGGGCGAAAAATGGCACCGGCCGGACGGCCGGTGAAGGCCGGTGAACAACACTACACCTGTATATTTCAACTTCCAGACATAGTGTTGTATTTAGCATTTTGTATGGACATCATCTTTTGTTAGATCATGTGGGTCAAACAATCAGTCCCTTTTTTCGTAAAACTATACAAAACCTATATTCGACCAAAATTAGAGTACGCTAGTGAAGTTTGGAATCCTTACTTGATCAAGGATATTCAAATAATTGAAAAAGTTCAAAGACGGTTTACCAAACATTTGTTCGGTTTTAAAAATTTAACTTATTTAGAGCGCTTAGAACGACTAAATTTAGAAACGCTGGAAGTAAGAAGGTTACGTCGTGATCTTGTGATGGTTTATAAAATTGTACATGGCTTAGTTGACTTAAATTTTGAAGATTTTTTCACTGTAAACAAAACTTCTTCGACGAGAGGTAACTCGTTAAAACTTTCTACAAAACAAAGTCGCTTGGAGATAAGAAAGCATTTCTTCTCACAAAGAGTCATTAAATACTGGAATAGTTTGAGTGATGATGTTGTACAGTCTGTGTCCCTACAAGTGTTTAAAAACCGTATCGCAAATATGAAGTTTCAGGCTCTCCCTGGGGGTCGGGTAACAGTAGTCGACCTTCGGTCCAACCCGAACCCAAAAGCCCATTTAATATTTAGTAAATTGTTTGTTACTTTGATTTTGATATTGTCATATGCCAGTTAGTATTGATTTGTTTTTCCTGTTGGTTTGTTGGCTGGTATAATAAATCGTAAATCGTAAATGTGGGTCAAACAATGTTTCTGATTTAATATGCCTTAAGTTCATGCCACACGGCTGAAACTTTTTACATTCCACAAAAGTGGTCCAAACTTTCTGTCTAGCTACGAAACAGTGTATTGTTGGCAAGCATTAATCTTGTCTCTTTATCGAAACCTTGCGGGGTTTCCCTTTATCTCAGACTTCACTTCTCCAGACTGTGCAAGCAGTTCGATAAAACACAATCAGCTAAAATAGAATTAGCTTTGTAAGTGCTTCCCATTAGCAGTACTGTTCCTTAGCATAAACCCTAGAAAGTGAACTTCGGGATTATCAATTTAATCAGTTTCATTTATTTCTTTTGCAGCGCCACGGGGGACTCGTCATTAAAAGAAATTTGGCTCTTTTAGTCCAACTGTAGACAGCTTGGTAAGGGAATAAGGGTTGCTAACTTTATAGGTGAAAACGACTGACAGAGATTTTGGGTAAGTTTGACTTCATCATCTACCCTGTTATTTTTCGTGCATACAGAGACTTTCCATGACTAACCAAAAGCTCTGAGTCAGCTGTTATTTACAGTGTATGTTACGTAGCGTATGAAATTTTGTATCATCGGAATACGGTACAAACTTTCATACACTACGTAACATACGGTACAGCAATTTAGGAATACGGTACAGCAATTTAGGAATACGGTACAGCAATTTAGGAATGCGGTACAGCACTTTTCGTACCGTATTAAAGGGTACGTACCATACAATGCGGTACAACGTCTTCCGAACCTTACTAAACGCTATTATTTCTGTGCCGTATTGGCAAAGTACTGAATACTAGTGTTGTTCACCGGCCCAATTTTTCGTGGGCCGGCCTGTACCGGCCGGCCGGCCGGCCGGTGCAAATTTTCGCAGGCTTATCCAAAATACAAATAAAAATTAAAATTTTTGATAGTTTTCAAGGCAGATTTTAGCAATTTTAATTCGATATGCTGCAGAAATTGTCACTGGCCGGTCTGTCGCTTCACATTTGACCGGCCGGCTTGTCACCGGCCGGCCGGCCGGCCTGTGTCTGACCGGCCGGCCTGTCACCGGCCGGCCTGTTCTCGGCCGGCGGCCGCCGGCCAGCCGGCCGGCCGGGACACTCTGTACCAGGGCCGGCCGGTCACAGGTCAGCCGGCCGCCGGCGAGCAACTGCGCCATGCGCCAACAGCATTTGAGCCGGTCTAGACTGGGCCGGTGCACAACACTACTGAATACTACTGTTAATTAATACTTCACGCATCTTTCGTGACACTAAACCCCCAAATTATGCAGACTTGGTAAGATTTATTGTTTTATTTTTGAAAGATTCTAATTTTGCAATTGTGCAAGTTGCAGTTGCAATTTTAGCATTGTAATGCCAGTTATGTTGCCTTTGTAGCATAGCCTTGTAGCCTATGTAGCCTTTGTGTGCTTGGGGGGTTGGGGGGTTCACCCCCCAGACCTGAGCTCACCCCCCCCCCAGAGGGGTCCCTCACCCCCCCCCCAGAATCCGGATTTTTCCAGTAAAAAACCGGAAAATCCGGTTTTTCGGCGGCCTTCGCCCGCCCGTCACCCCCCCCCCAGGACTTCCCCTCCTACACATGTCTGCTTTGTACCATATTGCTTTTGAGACAAGAATCGTTGAAAATGTTTTAGATTCAAAGACCACTGACTTTTCAGCCTGCATTACCTTAGTGAAAGTTTGAAATCAGGATTTAATGGTGTGAAGAAAAGTGTACAGGGCGGGATCAAACCCGAGTTCACGTGAAACTCTTATACTTATAGTACCTAGACTGAGGAGGAAAACAGACTAGAGCTCACAGGTGATTCCCCCTCGGCGAAGTCGCCCACAAGAGGTCCTGAAATTGCTTCCACAAGGAGTAAGAAAATTAGCCACAAGGGGTAAGAAAATTGCCAGAAAATAGGTTAATGACTGAAATATGCAGAAATTTTCCGGTTTCGCCACAATCTTTTACTTTGAATCACTATTTTTGTTAAAACATGTCCGAAAAACGTTGTTTTAGCTACACAATCCTTGTGTTTTGTTACAAAACGGCAAAACTCGTAAAAAATTGCTTTCACAAGTATGTACGCTGAAGAAAAATTGCTCTCACAAGGGGTACCGGGTACTCAAATTTGCTTCCACAGGGTCAGTGAAACTTGACCTCCCTGTTCAGGTATGCCAGAGCAACTAATGGCAATTACAATAGAGTTACTCAATTTCAGAAATTTCAAACAAAGGCTGAAAGTCAGATGTTGACAAACAATTATATGGGACATTAAATGAATTTTCAACTTTCGATTTCATATCTCACATCAGCTCAGCTATGTCATTTGCAAGCATGCTTGCAGCTTCTCAGTTTTAAAAGTTTTTTTGCATCTTTTGTTTTACTAGCACGATGTTGCTGTGTGCTCGAGTAAGCATAGTGTTTTCTGAGACATGAGCATAAAATCGTAGTCTAATTTTTAAATCTCCAGGATTATGTAGGTTCCTTTCCTCCAAAATATCTCCGGAGAGTATCTTTAATCCTGGATCTTGGCAGTTTGTTCATTAGATTTTGTTCAAAAATGTAGGTGCCAGAAACCCTGGCCTAATAAGGAAATAGGAAAGGGAAGGAGTAATTTCTGATAGATGTTACCTAAGTTATACAAATGTGTATAATTGAATTACCTTGAATCAGCGCATTCTTCTTAAGCCTTTGGGTGTACGTAGGAAACCCTGTAGACTAGACAGATCATTGGAAGATACTAATTAAAATCCAATGATTACGTTGTATGCCATCCCAAATCTCCCATTTGGTGCTTTCTAAATACTGAAACTTTAAATTAAAATCTGGATTCTACCCTGATTTTTGAACTTTTCAAAAGTATCCTGTCTTCTTGTTGAGATAGAAAATAGATGAAA
>JASAND010009755.1:0-29001 GCA_030248195.1 Trissonchulus latispiculum
TAAATCGCAACATGTTAATTAAAGGCACACATAACAAAACTGGTTCGTAAAAGCCGACGTAAGTTCCAGAGAAAAGTAAACAAAGTCTGCCTGCAGACAGGGAAAACTAATTTGCATAGACTGCAGTCAATGAATCGGGAAGTAAAGTTAGAGAAATTCTGCTTCCTAGGAACAAGATGATATATCTTCCTCGTGCTCGTCACGACACTCCCGCGAGGCAAAGTCCCTGAGCCATAGCTTTGCTCTGGCAGCAGACGCTCGCTGAAGCCTGGCTTCCTTGGATCCAGCATCGGTTAAGGCCTGACGTCGATCGACCTTGAGGGACTGATGATTCGAATCATCGACTTCAAGGGGCACCAAAAGACGGACAGGGCGTTGCAGAATATTGCCTGAAGGGGTGCGGACCACAGCGGTTCTGATGTTACCATCGCCACCTCGGACCAATTTGTGGATCTTGGCAAGACTCCATTGAGCACGGGGACATCGATCAGCAATAATCACGACATCACCAACCTGAGGAACCCTGTTGGTAGAGTTGTGAGGACGCTTCGGATCTTTACGTTCGCGTAAAGACTGAAGGTATTCGGTGCGCCAACTCGTCCAAAATTGATTCAGGAGTCGTTGACCTTTTTTCCATTTCAGAAGCAGATCACTGGAACTGGATGGCACAGGTAGAAAGTCACCGTCATCAACGTCTGGAAAGTCAGGCATGCCAACACGAACATTTCCCAAACGGAAATGAGCGGGCGTGATGATAGGTGGAGCTTCAATATCGGAATCCACGTAGACTAACGGACGTGTATTCACGATGGCTTCGACTTCAACCAGAATGGTTTCCAGCTGAACATAGCTGAGTGACGCTTGCCCAATGATTGTGTTCAGAGGACGTTTGATAGAACCAACCAATCGTTCGTAGAAACCACCCATCCAAGGAGCCAGTTCCGTTATGAACATCCATTCAATGGCGTCAAAGCCTAGAAAGCCTAGGAGAGGGGGAGGGGAAAGGGAGGGGGAAACAGGTTTGCTAGTGATAATATCAGACAACATTTTTTGGCTACCATTTTCTTCAGATGTTGGAATTGTTTGGCGGTGGCGTCGGGTAGCTTTTTTGGGTGCACCCAGCTGGCAAATTAGGTAGAAAAAAATAAGAAAATCTGGCCGGCCTTCATGGGGGGGAGTCGCAGGGCTGTACTGCTTGTATTAGTACACAGACAAATCCACACTTTGCGGGATTTCAGAATTTCGTCCTTAGTTAATAGCGGACCGCAGTAATCTACGCCCGTGTACGAGAACGGCACACACTGAGCGGTACGCATCTTAGGCAAAGGTGGAGGCGGCGGAGGTTGATACGGTCCGCCTTCCCATCGTCTACACGTCAAACATGATTTAACTATCCTCTGTACCACTGAACGTGCTTGAGGAATCCAGTATTGCAATCGTAACTGTGCAACGGTATGCCGAAAACCGGCATGGCCTAGTCTACGATGGCAATCTTCAATGATTAGCCTAGTCAATCGGTTATTCTTCGGAAGAAGGATTGGATATTTCGCACCATCTTCCATATCAGAATGTTCTAGGCGTCCTTTGCATCGCAGTAAATCATAATCTCCAAGGTAGACTCCTAGCTGTTGTACGGTGGCTAAGCGTTTCTTCCTCATTATAGCATCAAATACGTCCGAAAATTCAACTTTCTGGGCCCACCTTTGCCAGTCCAAAACGGACGTGCTAAGCTCAGAAGCAGAAGTCGGCCCTATGGCTTTCTTCTTGAATCTACAATTGAAGATGAATCTTCGAACAAGGGCTGTAACACGTAGCAGCTTTCCGAGAGTAGAGTATCTCTCAATGTTCATGCCAAACGGAGCCAGTGATTCAACATGTTCATCATTTACTACGGCCAAAGCTTCATCGCTTTCAATCGTAGATTCTTCAAACTCCGAATTTTTTGGCCAAAACTGATCATCCATCTTCAACCATGAAGGGCCCTCCCACCAAAGAGAAGATTCTGCCAAATCTTGCCAGCTGCATCCTCTGGTTGGAAGATCAGCTGGATTTTGAGCAGTCGGAACATACCTGAACTTTGTAGATGCCGCAGAACGGATTTCACGCAAACGATTCTCTACAAAGGCTGGCTGTAACTTCTTGGAATGAATCCACGACAAGACACATTTGGAGTCGGTCCACAGAGTCTTAGTAGCTATTGGCAAATAGAGTTCCTTTTCAAGAAAGGACATTGCACGGGTTCCAATGACCACGGCCATCAGCTCTAATCTTGGCAAGGTGACAGCTTTTACAGGAGCTAGCCTTACCTTTGAGAATACAAGGTGGCTGTGCAGATCATGGTCGCCTTCAAACAGTACATATGCAGAAACAGCAAAAGCCTTTGCAGAAGCATCACAAAAACAGTGAAGGTCAACTTCCGTATTTGGACTTGGAGGACCGACAAAGCGTGGAACTTCAAAATCTGAAATTCCTTGCAAATTCGATTTGATACGGCTCCACTCTTCCAAGATATGTATGGGCAACTCTGCATCCCATTCCACACGAAGCTTCCAAGTCTCCTGGATAAGGAATTTACCTTCAACTGTAATTGGAGTGACCAATCCAAGTGGGTCAAAAATCTCTGAGACATACTTGAGCACACATCGTTTGGTAGCTGGAGCTGGCGAATCACTAAATTTCGGAACTGTAATCTTCAACATATCCTTTTGACAGTTCCAAGGAAGTCCTAAAACCTTTTGACTTCTGCCTTTCGCTTGATCAGCAGGAGCAATCTGGTCCAAGAACTCAGACGAGTTCGACGCCCATTCACGGAGGTTCATAGAAAGCTGGTGGAACAAAGCTTTCGCTTCTGTGTAGAAAGCAAGAGCTTCAGGCACAGAATAGGCGCTATGAAACACATTATCCACATATATATTCTGCAGAATCCTGCGAGACATCTGTGAATCGACAGATCGAAGATGATGGGCTATCGTCGCCGAGAGAAGAAATGGACTTGAAATCATGCCGAAAGGCACTCTACAAAAACGGTAGATGCACAAATTGGCATTCGAAGGAGATTTTTCGCAATTCTTCAGCCATAGGAAACGGGTAACTTCCCGTTCAGGAATCTGTAAACCAACTTGAAGGAAAGCCTTCTCAATATCACTGATCAATACAGTAGGAGCCATTCGGAAGCGCAGCAGTAAGCCACACAGATCACTCAATATTACTGGTCCACGATATAAACAATCGTTCAAACTAGGATGACCTCGACTCTTTGCCGAAGCATCATAAACAATTCGGAGTTTCGTAGTGGCTTTACTTGGAGTAATCACACAATGATGAGGAATGTAGTGGATCTTAGGACTATCGCGTGTCCACTGAGAAACTTTCTCTACTATTCCCAACTGTTCCTGTTGTTGGATAGTGTCATCATATTGTTTCAACACATGTGGTGTCTCCAACAACCGCTTATGAAGATTCTTCAATCGACCCAAGGCCAACCCATAATTACTTGGTAGCTCTGGATGGTCTTGTTTCCAAGGCCATCTCACCTGATAGCGTCCATCCAAAAACTGGATAGACTCGTTGAATTCTTGGAGGGCTATATCATCATCGCAATCGACAGCAGACTCTTTAATGCCAATGGATTCGAGGTTCCAGAAGCGCTCTAGCAATTGGTCGGCTGAGGCATCGTTCTTCAAGCAGGTAGTCAATAGGCTTGCGGCGTTCGGGTCAGGGGATTCTCCATCTAGTCTGCCAGACAGAACCCAACCCAGCTTGGATCCCATGGCAAACAAGCCATCTTCAAGATGTATTCGTTCCATAGATATCAAATCCATGTAATAGTCATTCCCGATCAACAAATCAATCGTTGTCAAGGCATTTGATTGGATCGGAGAATCCGCTAAAGATAAATCCCGTAGCACTGGATATTTCTTTGTGTCCACGAAAACGCGTTGTACTGGTGCACTGATGGTAGGGACCACATTGACAAAAATGTCTTTCCAGGAACCATCCAACAGGCGTAACCTCAGCTTCACCAATGGAGTTCTCAACGTTTTGCTTTGATCCGTGCCAAAGGTGCATACATTCACAGACTGCTGGGTAATCGGCTTCAACTTCAACTTCTGCTGGACCCGTGATGCCACATAAGATCTTTGACTTCCGGTATCCAGGAATAATCGAGCCTTCATCGTTCCATGCTGACCCAGCACTTCTACTGTTGCTGTTTGCATGACTACCTTCTGTCCAGCCGACAGCATGGCGGGTTGTGACGGATAAGATGATTCGCTTTTCGTTTCAGACAAAGACTCCGGTGCATTTGCTGCAGACTCTTTAGGCGAACCATGCCCAAACCTCTTCGGACACAAACTTCTATGATGTTTCGCACCGCAGTGAAAACACATTCTGGGCTTAGGACAGGCCGAACTATTATGACCAAAACTGAGACAGCTAAAACAGCGATCTCTCAATTGGCCTCGACGGGACTTCAGATCAGGAAATTCCTGGCATTCGTCGGAGAAGTGCCCACCTCGACAAAATACGCACTTCATCTTAGACCTTTGTTGGCCCATCAAAGCTTCGGACGTCGGTCGCATCCGAGGCAAACTCTTCTTTTCTGACGGAGTAGACTGAACCTGGATCCTGCTTTCACCAAGTTCTCTAGCAACAATTTCTTCTTTCAATAACTGACGAAGCATACTGAGTTCCCAATCCTTACAACCATTTTTCCGATTCAAATCCACTCTGATGTCTCCTGGTAACTTCGATAGAATCAGAGGGACAAACACGATACCGAAGCGATCTTCTGTAATTCCCAATGCCTCTAAACTCCGAATGTGTCGCTCACATTCATCAAACACACTCCGCAACTTCGAAGTGGTTGATTCCACTGGCTGTAGACGAAACAATTCATCAAAATGGGCAAAGATCACTGTTTGCTCTCTCCCAAATCTTTCCTTAATCGTGTCCACAGCAACATCATAATTGGCATTGGAAACTGAAATTCCTCGAATAGACCGCTCGGCCTCATCGGTCAGCAAGCTTCTTAAGTAATTGAACTTGTCCACTGCGCTTAAATCTTCATTGGTGTGAATCGCCGATTCAAAGCTATCCCAAAATTCTCTCCACTTTAATGGACTTCCATTGTATTTCGCAATCGTCAGCTTCGGTAGCTTCGCTGTCGTTTTCTCACATCGATTCCGGCTGCTCGTGGAATCATTCAGATCTGGATTGTTCGAATTCTTCTTCAGTAGTTCAATCTTCCTGATACGGGTATTCAACGCAGTAACTGCTTGGCTCATTTCCTCCTGCAATTGGGTGGCATTAGCAATCTCTGCTTCCAGCTCCTCTTCATCACACACATCAAAGATTCTGTCATCGATAACAGCAATCTTCTCCTGAATCTCCTTCAAGTTGCCACTCAAATTCATCAACATGTCTGGATCCGCTTCGAGACCCTGTGCCAGCAGTTTCTTTACTTCGCTCAGGTAGCGCGTTGCATGAGCTTTCAAAGCACCTCTCTGCTTCGAAAACTTCGACTTTATTTTTTCAGACATGAGGAATGCAAAAACTGCAATCGCTCAATGTTTAAATATCAGTAGCAAGTGCCACAAAACCACAAAACAATCAACAATCAATTATTCAGTTTCTTTGAGAAACTGTTTGTATTGTTCCAGAATACCCGTTTTCTAATACTACTACTTCTGTAGCTCAAGGCTAAATTATTGACAAAACTCTGATACTGTTCCAAAAATTACTTTGGTTCAACAGGTTAATCTCAAAAACTGAGATCCAAAAACTTTTTCAAGCGCTTATGCAAGCGTGTTTCTGTGCCGATAACGGACACAGAAACATAATCAAACAAAATTGAACCAAAGATTGAAGAAACAGATCAATCAATTTTTATCTCTAAAACAGAGATAATCTAAAGGACTTACTGATTATTCCCGGGTTTCGGCACCATGTGAAATCCTAGCAACGGAAATCATATAATTGTCGCAATAAATTTAAAGCATAGCGGATTTAATCGAACACAGTTACAAAGGAAAAAACAGGTTCATAACAACAAGACGTAAGTTCAAGAGGAAAGTAAACAAAGTCTGACTGCTGACAGGGAAAACTAATTTGCATAAACTGCAGTCAATGAATCAGGAAGTAAAGTTAGAAAAATTCTGCTTCCTAGGAACAAGATGATATATCTTCCTCGTGCTCGTCACGACATTAGGGGTGAAGATTTTTTGGGTGGCGGGGGAGTGAGGGATTGAAAATAATACAGAAAAAATGGGAAAGCTGGGCAGGTGGGAGGGGGAGATGGAGAAGTGGGGGGGGAAAACAACGAGAAGAACAGAGGAAAAAACGGGATAAAAAAAATTATAAAAAATAATGCGGGTTGTAATTAAACAAAAAAGGGAAAAAAAAAGTGTGGAAGTGGGAGAAAAAAGAAGGGGGAGAAGGCCGAAGGGGGAAAAAAGGGGGTGGGGGGGGGATGGGGGGGGGGGGGGGGGGGGGGGGGGGAAAAAAAGGATGGAAGACGAGGGAGTGGTGGGGGGGCGGGTGGGGGGGGGGGGGGTGGGGGTGTGGGCGCGGGGGGGGGGGGGGGGGGGGGGAGTGGGGGGGGGGGGGGGGGGGGGGGGGGGGGTGGTGTGCGGGGAATTGGGGGGGGGGGGGGGTTTCCCCGGCGTTTTTTTTTTGTGGTTGAAATGAAAGGTTGAAAATGAAATAACAAACAAACCAACAAACAAATCAAAGGACAGATATGATGAAATTCAAAGTTGTTATGGATTCTGGCTTTTGTTGCAATGCTGTTCTGGATTCATAAATTATGAATATCTTCGTCATTAAACTATAATATTATGCTTATGCGATCTTATCCTACTGCGGCTAAAATCACAATTATATTCGTTGTAGAAGCTCTCGTAACACAAGGATGGTATATACCTTTGACCGTAGCGTTAATGCGTACGAGTACATTTGTGCAGTACTGAGTAGGCTGGAATTAATACAGTGCTCCAACATTGTAAAAGCCGTGGTTTCGCAGGGTAGTCTGATGCTATTTGTTGCGGCTACAGGAAAGTAAATGACAGTGTAATTATTAAAAAGGCTAGAAAATTAACTACATATGTACGACGACAGGTATTGTGGTTAAAGAGTTTGGTTGGGGTTCTGCGTACGTTTCGGCTCAGCATAAACCAGGAAATATCTGAACCTTGAGTACTATAATCGTTTTTGCAGCTGTAATAAAATTTTAAGGGAGGGATAACTCAGGGGCGATTCTAAACTTTTCCTGATCGTTTTGGCTTTCCGTAATTGCTTCCGTAACACAAACAAACAACAACTGTTCCTTTGTGCTTTTGGTTGGTCAGTTTAGCCAGTAAAACATCCATTTATCAGGGACCGAACAGATTTGTTATGGCTTGGCCAGAAGCACAGGAAAGCAGATGTAAGCATTTTGTCATACTCTTATCCAGATTGTGTACTCTTGAGGATCAGAGAGAGAGAGAGAGAGAGAGAGAGAGAGAGAGAGAGCCATGAAGTCATTAGGAATTTATCAAAATAACCTTTGCTTGATCATCGTGGTTGCTATTAATCAGGATTTCACTGATTTTTGGGTCGTGTTTGGCAAGCCAACTTCGCCGATTATGGTTGGATTAACTTATTATTATTATTATCATTATTATTATCATTATTATTATTATTATTAACTAATCATTATTATTATTATTATTAACTATTATCATTAGCTATAAGTTTCTGGGTAACTTTAACAACTAAAGGGTTTTGGCGAAAGAGTTTAACGAGTAGTAGGGTTAACTTTTCAGATTACCAGCATGGCAATTGGTAATTAATTAATGTCAACTTAATCTTGCCTTTACCCCGGTAAGGCATACATTCTAAGCTGGAACCTGTACTTGGGAGAGGTGGCTGGAAACAATAATATAATATAATATATAACAACATAATCGCTCTGTATTCAGCCCAATGATTAGGAAATGATTTTCGAGGTAGATTAACTGTCGGATTTGGCCGAAGACCTCACACAAGTCTAGACTTTTGAAACGCGTCGAAATGTGGACTTATCCCGTTGGGTCAAATTGAAGGTCAAATCAAATTAGCATCCTCCTGCCTTTGGTCTCTGCATTATACCAAGAGTACATAATGATAAGAATATGTCACTAGGCAAACTCCATGTTATCTGAGCCAAAACTATGCTCTGATCGCTAACGGCCCACCGCTCTCCCCGCAAATTAGACTCATCATTTCAAAGGATTTCGTGCGCTATGTTTGTGTTCTAAAGCTCGAAGCTGACACACAATTCGCTACACTCTGCTTGTGTTTTCGAGCTTAAGCACATAAACATGGAGAGAGTGAGCGTACCCCTAGGGTCTGACTTGGGGGGAGGGCCTTGCAGAGCACAGTTTTTGCTCTGGTAAAATAGAGTGAGCCTAGTGGCACACTCTTACATTATGTATTCTTGATTATACGTATATATACAAAACTTCTTCTTTGAATCTATTCTATTGCGTCCAACCTTTTGCCACAACATAATCCAAAGCAAGTGGAGATGATTTTCAAACTTGTTTGATGTTTGGATTTTTGTTAACTGCTCACGCCAAGCAACAGTTTCCAAAACAAGTGGGACGCCCATCGGAAATCACGAGCGAAACGTTGCAGCCCAAAATTTAACAGCTCCCGTGGCAAGAAATGGTCAATCATCCAACCTTAGGGGTGAAAAGACGCCTCGAAGAACGGTTCAGCCTAAAAGGCGGAAGCGAAAACGGAATCAACGTCGAAAAACAGTAACAGCATGGGGAAAAGGGGTGTAAAATGTTAATTCGGAAATGTCATTACGGTGCAGGGGTTCTGCGAAATGCAAAACAGAATGCAAAAACTAATTCCAAGATCTTGAAATATTGGTGAAATATGTATGCTTCAGATCACGTTACATACGTAGCAGCACATAAATTAATAACTTGTTGAGCATTTTTAGACGTTTTCTTTGAGATAGATTTCTGAATAGATTAGATTGATTGATTATAAATAGACTTTTTAGTTTTTCCTGGGTTACCATACGCTTACTTTTCAGACTTGCTTTGTGATATGTAGATAAATACTTCAAATTTGAGACGATGTCCACATTCACCAAATACCCCATCGCACCCCAGATCAGCAACCCGGTTTCATCTTTGTTGCGTATGCCAGACGTGGGCTGGACTCGGAATTTAGCAAACCGGAATTTAGCAAACCGGAATTTAGCAAACCGCAATTTAGCAAACCGGAATTTAGCAAACCAGAATTTTCCAAACCGGAATTTTGCAAACCGGAATTTAGCAAACCGGAATTTTGCAAACCGGAATTTAGCAAACCGGAATTCAGCAAACCGGAATTTAGCAAACCGGAATTTAGCAAACCGAAATCTTGCAAACCGGAATTTAGCTCACCGGAATTTTCCAAACCGGAATTTTGCAGACCGGAATTTTCCAAACCGGAATTTTGCAAACCGGAATTTAGCAAACCGGAATTTAGCAAACCGGAATTTAGCAAACCGGAATTTTCCAAACCGGAATTTTGCAAACCGGACTTCAGCAAACCGGAATTCAGCAATCCGGAATTTAGCAAACCGGAATTTAGCAAACCGGAATTTTCCAAACCGGAATTTTGCAAACCGGAATTTTGCAAACCGGAATTCAGCAAACCGGAATTCAGCAAACCGGAATTTAGCAAACCGCAATTTAGCAAACCGGAATCTTGCAAACCGGAATTTAGCTAACCGGAATTTAGCTAACCGGAATTTTGCAAACCGGAATTTTGCAAACCGGAATTTAGCAAACCGGAATTTTGCAAACCGGAATTTAGCAAACCGGAATTTTGCAAACCGGAATTTAGCAAACCGGAATCTTGCAAACCAGAACTTAGCAAACCGGAATTTAGCAAACCGGAATAATTTTGCAAACCGGAATTCAGCAAACCGGAATTTAGCAAACCGGAATTTTGCAAACCGGAATTTAGCAAACCGGAATTCAGCAAACCGGAATTTAGCAAACCGGAATTTAGCAAACCGGAATCTTGCAAACCGGAATTTAGCTCACCGGAATTTAGGAGTGATGGGTGAGCAGCCATTCGAACGAAATTTTCCGGTTGCTGTAGCTCAAGGTTATTTAAAACATTAAAAGGTTGCTGACATCAGAAGGTTTGGTGTGTGATGAATTAATCTGACAAAACTGCTGGGAATGCCGCCGACAAATTAATGATTATGTTCCAGTCTTTTCTTTTTCCTGATAGAAGTTATTTTTGTCGTTTTAGGATTAACATTTGCAGTAAAAGTAATGTCATGGTGCAAACTGTTCCTATAATTTGCCGCTAACTATTTAATCTTTAATAACAGGCTAATATTATTAACAAGGCTATTAATAATTGTGATCATAACACTTCTTTAAGATTATTGGAACTACTCTTCTTGAATAAGAAAAAATTTTGGGTGCCAATTTTTGTTGGTATATAACTTTTTGGAGATTGTGCTCATGGCAATCGAGAGGAAATAACAGCGAAGGATTCACCCTTGTTTTCTGACCAACAATGTTATTCTTAGCGTCTCCTTTGATACAAACAGTAATCCATCACACCACCGGCAAAATGTTTAGCATTTCTAGCCATAAATTCTGTAATCCATAAGTCCGATACCAACAAATTTAGACTCATCCAAATCACGGAACTGCTTATTTTTTGCGGAATAAATAAATAAAATTATGAGAGCAACCATTTGTGACTTATTTCTTACTTCTAAATAAGCCCATCTAAGCAAACGGTATTGAATTTATATTACGCATTAAACGCAATTACACATTACTGTCCAAAAATCGCGAACTTTAAAAATTTTCGGGACATACTTTTTAAAAACTTTCAGGGCATAATTTTTAGAAATGTGAAAGGAAAAGCAATATAGACTGTTAAACGATCTCCGTTTTAAACTTGAAAGGTTGCTTCACTTTCTTTTTGAGATCTAGATTATGGACAGTTTATGGACACACTTTACAAACAAGTTCCTCCTTGTATACCATTATACCAGTTGTGCGAACAATAAGAACCACATTATTTATGTTTATGTCATCTTCCAAGGAAAATATAACTCTTTCGACTAATTAATTTTCCACACATCTTAGGCAGCAACAACGTTGAAAAAGCTGAAAATTTTTCAGAAAAAGTTGTTCTTCAGATTCTTTATTACCCAAAACTGTTTGAAACTATTTTGTCCCTATAAAAAGTTTTGTTATGCAAGTTTCTGCTTTAGTGTCTTTCTGGTCTGCACTTCGCCATGCTTCGACTGCTGCTGTTTTGGTCGCTATTCTACAGTTTTACTGTACAGGGCTTGCATCTTAAGCTCGATGGGGGCTCGCTGACCCTGCAAGATCTAATCGCAGCACAAGATGACCGAGTTACGGTCAGCCTAAGCGATGCAGCCGCGAAGCGAATCCAAGCCGCCTACGACCTGGTAATCGAATCGGCTCGCTTGGGGAAGAACGTTTACGGTCTGACAGTCGGAGTGGGGCACAACAAGGACACCCCGGTCTTCGACAAGACGGGTCGATTGACTCCAGAGGCAGTTCGGGCATCGGAACAGTTCAATCGCGATATCCTCCACAGTCACTCGGCGTCGAGCGGTCGCCCCATCGCACCTAAAACAGTCAAAATGGCCCTCATAATCCGACTGAACCAGATAGCCACCGGTCACGTCGGTTGTCAGCCCGCCGTCGCGCAGGCCTACGTGGACTTCATCAACGCCAACATCATGCCGGTCGTCCCGGAGGATGGTTCAGTCGGAATGAGTGACATCCTTCTCGCCGCGCACATCGGTGTTTCCATGATGGGCGAATGGGAAGTCTTCTACCGGGGCAAACGAGTGAAATCTTCGGATGCACTGAAGGACGTGGGGCTGAGTCCGTTGGTCCCGTTTGCCAAAGACGGCCTGTCGATTCTATCGAATAACGCCCTATCGACAGCACGTCTCGTATCGGCAACGGAACGGGCCGGTGTTCTGGTCAAGTTCTCCACCATCTTGCTGGCTGCTTCGCTGGAGGCGCTCAACGGCAATATCAGCCCGCTGTTGCCGTTTGTCGTGGGCATTCGGCCATTTCCAAATGCTGAGCGCGTTGCGGCCAACGTGCTACAGCATTTGGAAGGAGGCTATCTGTTCGAGGTTGATGAGGAACGAGCTATCCAGGACCCCCTGTCCTATCGAGGGGCCCATTGGCCCATTGCCCATGCCCTCTCAAAACTGGGGGACCTCGAACAGATGCTCTCAGTTCAGATCGTCAGTTCCGATGACAACCCGACCGTCTACATCGAAACTCCGCTGAGTCGATACAATGACTACTCCCAGGTGAGTCAGTACATCCTCAAGGAGCCGGTGGTCGGTGCTGTCTGCTCCTCAGCGAACTACGACACGGTTCAGCTGGCTTCGGAGGCTGAGGGGTTCATCAACGCCATGGTCCAACTGGCGAAGTATTCCACAAATCGCCAGACGAAACTCTACGCCCCGGAGTTCACCAAACTGCCCCGAGCCCTGGTTGACCCGGACGACCATAACGGACAGGCCTACTCCGCCCTACAGAAAAGCTTCATTGCCCTTTTCATTGAGACGGCTCAAGCGGCCAACCCCGTCTCATTTCATTCGATCACAATGCAAGGTGGTATTGAGGATGTGGCCACTAACCTTTTTCAGGTCAGTTTGACTGATAAGTCGTTGAGATTAGCGAATGTAATGCCAAAGCGTGCACAGCACCAGCAAATAGCAAAGAGCCTTCCAGTTGTCATACTCTTATGTATTATGTACTCTTGATATTGGCAAGAATGTTCGGTAAAATTATTAATCGGGGGAATGCGAAAACCACTATTTCTCTTCATTTCGTTGATCTTGTAACTGCATAACGGTGCTCCGACCAGATGCGCTGCATAATATCATGTTTAGGACTATCTCTGGTTGTTAACATAATATTCAAAACGGATACTAGCTGAGAAAGAGTCGTGTGCAGTGGAGTATAAAAATTAAATTAATCAACGAATCAAATTAAAAAACATCTCAAATTAACTAATTTGAACCTTCGAGCCTCACTCAGAAAGTCTGCAATTTATTAGATCGCTGATAAGCCTGGCATAAACCTCGCTTACTCCTCAAACAAGACAACCGTGCACCGTTATGCAATGTGGTAACAAAAATTTGCATTGTGGAAATTTGCCATTAACCAAAGTTTTCTGCTCTCACCATTAGTTACTCCAGAAAGTAGCTACCCCAAAAACATGGTCTTAAATTGCGCACCAGACTAAAAACCAGACATGTGCAGGAGGGAAAGTTCTGGGGGGGGGGAGTGAGCCGGCGGCCATAGGCCCAAAACACTCGGATTCTGGGGGGGGGGGTGAGGGAACCCTCTGGGGGTGAGATCCAGGTCGGGGGGCAAAACCCCCCCAACCCCCCCCTCCCAAGCACATGTATGCTGAAAACTCGCTCAACAAATGCCGAAACTTTACGCATCGAAGATTCAATTTTCGCAGTAGTTTTCGAAGACGCACCCCTACTTCCACGCTCTCTTTCGAGAAATATACACTCTTTATGGTTCTGTTTTAGGTGGCGAAGAATTTGGAAGAAGCGGCTGAGAACATCGAGTATATCTACGGAATCGAGCTGATGCAAGCCATGCAAGCCCTGGATTTGCGAGTCAAGATTCAAAACCGAACCCTCTCGGCCACAAATCAGCGTCTGCTCAGAGTGGTACGGAAATATCTGGCCTACTATGACGAGGACCGCGAAATAACGCCCGATATCGAGATTGCCACACAATTCGTGCGCGGTCTGAGACTGCTTCGAGATGATTTCCTCGCCGACGCCAGTGGCGATTTTCTGGCTTGGACGGTGAATTACCAGCAAAAACCGTATCTAATGCGATTTGGATAGCTGGTTAGGATTGATTGACATCAGCTTAACTTTCCACTGCCTCTTTGCTAGTATTAGTGCAAACTGTTGCTGTTTCATGTAGATTGCAATATCTTAGATCCATTAGGTCTGAAATGTTGCCTTTAATTAGTTGCACGATGATTGCAGATTTGCACTGTTGTTATAGTTGTGTAGCGCAAATGTGATTCTCCAATTGGCTACCCGACAAGTAATTGTCGGAGGATCTGTTGCTCAATAGATAACGGACCTGGCTATCAGGAACCAGGACGGGGAAGCCTCGCCAAACTTATACAAACACAAATAATAATCCTACCTGCCTAGTCTAACAACTAACCCTAACCTACCAAAATAACAAGCCGTAGAATATATGATTTAATAAACGTACATACATACAGTGGGCGTAAGCCCTGACAGACAGTCAATCCCAGACAAACAATACACACACACAACAATACAAACAAACCTTAGGGTTGAATGAACCCAGTACAGTGTACACCCCAGGGGGAGACAGCGTAGGTGTTGAGGAAACACCGGAGCGTATGACCCAAAACGAGAGAGATGTTAATCGGGCGACCGACGAGCGATTATAACCGACTGGAGTTGGGAAAGAAACTAACACAACTGATGTGTTAGGGAGTTTTCAAGGGAGACCCCCAAAGTAGGCGGGGCTTAGAGAGACATACAGCGCCGCCATTACACCAGCCAGCGAATGGCTGACAAACACCTATGACAATAAGAATCAATATAGGCAGGTAAGCTGCCAAAGTAAATAAAGACCAGACACGGAAGTAGATACACACACGAAAATAACAGGGGGGTAATTTGCATATTCACTCCTTACATACACATACTATCTCTACATCTCCCCAGGGCTCTCATGACGAGCTCCTGCGAGGACACCATGTAAATGGGACACTGCACTTTCCTACGTAACAATAAAAATATAAGTAGAAAAATACAAAATACAAGTATATAAGGGGAATAACACATACTAATACGGAGATTAGTAACAGTACAAAATAAGATTCCGGTAACAGAACCTGTAAGAGGTTTAAAAAAAGATATAAAATTACAAAGAGAGTAAATACGAACAACCAGAGAAATACTCAAAGGGCCAAGAGAGAAGGAATTCTCTCCTTTGGTGGATGTGATCAAACGGTAGTGGTAAAGTAATTTACCTTAAAGATGGTATGGTAAGCATACCAAAAAGTAAGTTGGAGTAAACCAGAAGGTCCGGAGTATCCTTTCCATTCCACTGGTTTACGGAAACATGGGGAGTAGAAAGAAAAAATTAAGAAAAGAAAAAGAATAAAGAATTTAGACCACTAATACCGTTAGGGACCTGTCCTAATGGGAAAAAATACCAAACCCAATCCCATAGGTATTTACTAACTCTTTATAAATGAATTTAAAATAATTTCGACCAAGGTACAAGCCAAACGCTTGACCATAGAAAACAACAGACCAATATATATATATGGCGACTAATGTACTGTAGAGGTAACCAAAACATTCTAACCTATACATACTATTACAAAAAGACTAATATGTCAAACTGACAGTTAGTAAGCAAATAGAAATACAGTGGCATAAGGCCAATACAGAGCTTACAAGAGAAACACATACATTCAACCATTCATACAAAACAACCTTAAGTAGAAAAATATACACGTATTGAATACACGCCATTAAAACCAAGTAATTAAAGAACTTACGTACTAATCAAAAACAAGAACAAGGAACAAAACAAAGAACAAATTCGTGAGTAAATATTTTCGAGACAAAGTAGTAGTAATACTAACAAGAAAAATAGAAACTACAAAACACCAAAGAAACAACAAAGAAAGCGACTAGTCAAAAGCTACGTATCATAGAACCAATAATATAAGATTGGGGTAAGCCCATAAAAAACTAGTATCAAATACTAACAAAACAAAAATACAAAATTCAGAATACAAGTTAACCTAAATTAACAAAATACTAACTATATGAGCAAAACAGAACAAATACATCAAATATATACCTACGTACTGACAACATAACAAAACTAGAAATTTCTCTGACAAAGCTACCAAAATTACCAGGATTGACATAGAAATCACAAAAAAATTCCCAAAAACTTACACAAACCAAGAACTGGGCGGAGGACCAGCTTCGACCAGTTTTCCATCCTGGCAGCCTAATGTAGCGCAAATGTGATTCTCCAATTGGCTACCCGACAAGTAATTGTCGGAGGATCTGTTGCTCAATAGATAACGGACCTGGCTGTCAGGAACCAGGACGGGGAAGCCTCGCCAAACTTATACAAACACAAATAATAATCCTACCTGCCTAGTCTAACAACTAACCCTAACCTACCAAAATAACAAGCCGTAGAATATATGATTTAATAAACGTACATACATACAGTGGGCGTAAGCCCTGACAGACAGTCAATCCCAGACAAACAATACACACACACAACAATACAAACAAACCTTAGGGTTGAATGAACCCAGTAAGTACAGTGTACACCCCAGGGGGAGACAGCGTAGGTGTTGAGGAAACACCGGAGCGTATGACCCAAAACGAGAGAGATGTTAATCGGGCGACCGACGAGCGATTATAACCGACTGGAGTTGGGAAAGAAACTAACACAACTGATGTGTTAGGGAGTTTTCAAGGGAGACCCCCAAAGTAGGCGGGGCTTAGAGAGACATACAGCGCCGCCATTACACCAGCCAGCGAATGGCTGACAAACACCTATGACAATAAGAATCAATATAGGCAGGTAAGCTGCCAAAGTAAATAAAGACCAGACACGGAAGTAGATACACACACGAAAATAACAGGGGGGTAATTTGCATATTCACTCATTACTCTACATCTACACCACCGGTTGAGATGGTGGTGTAGAGACTGAAGATCAACTCCAGTTTCAACCACATAGGACGTCGGACGGTCTTCTTCTCTGACTTGCACTACGGGGATCGCTTCACCCAACTTGGCGCCCTTGGGAAGGTCAACAGTTCGGTCTCCACCATTGTATACGCGGATATACGAGACCTTGGGGGTTACCTCTAGAATGCCGGCTTGAGGGTAAACCCGTCGACTTTCGATCAAACCCGCATCAGGCTCATAGAGCACAAGCAAAGAAGACTGCAGCTTGAGACCGTCAGGCTCAACGGCCTTTACAGGGACGTCACGCTCCTGCCCCGGGAAGATGCGCATAGATTCCCGCACACACAGGACGACGTTGGTTGTCACCTCGACGTTGAAGACCGACGCGATGGCCCTCAACTCTGCCCGATTCAGGAAACTCAATCGATCAACACCAGACGCCTCGATGTACCCCTCGCGTGGGTGGATCGAGAATCCCAGATCAACAAGAAAGTCAAAGCCAAGCAATACCTCTTGTTGGAGATTTGGAACCACATAAAAGCTGTACGTCAAGGTCCAATTCCTCATACGCAGAGACAGCTGGCACTGACCAAGGATCGTCAAGGAATTACCTTCACCAGCAGCCGATATTGATGGCATTGGGGCGTCAAGGAGTGGAACGCCCAGAGCATCCTTAATCCGTTCATAGAATGATCTCGATATCAGCGACACGGAGGCACCAGTATCCACTAGCGCTAACGCTGAAATCGGGCCCACACGGACCAGCACGTAAGGTGCTTGGAAAAGAGCTATCTTCGTGGATTCGGCTACGTACAATGATTCTTCGCCTGTCAGGACCTGACGGACGGTGGGTCCAATTACTGGATCAATCAAATTCACCGAGTCCCGATTCGTTGCTGCTCCGCGTTTACCCGAAGACTTCTTGATCTTCATGGTTGCCTTAGACGTTGACGGTTGGTCAACATCCGCTTCCGGTTCGACAGTCATCTCATTATCGCTGGAATCCGGCTCGACTGAGGCTGTAAAGCCTTTGGGACGCGTGAGAAACGCTTCCAGGATCGCTTCGAATTCATCCATGCGATCAGCGAAATGTTCCGATGCCCGCTTCGTAGCTTCTTTCTGCCGTTTAGCAGAACGCTCGAGTTTCTGTTCCTCTTTCCGAAACTCATCGTGAGCGCCGACGAGACTGTCCCAATATGCTAGCAGCATATCAGCGTCCAAGTCACCCCACTCCATAGGAGGCGTTTGACCAATTTCAATGTCTGGTTCGGATGGGGTGGGCGTTGGCGGGGTTACCTGGATATCCGGTTTGTCCCAATTGCCCTCGTCCGAACGACGTAAGGTCAATTTCGGAATAGGTTCCTGAGGAGATGAAGTTTCCTGGTCCGATGAGGCTGGTTTGCCTGTAAAGGCTCGTTGGCGGCTGCTTGTCGACGGGCGGTCCCCAGGGCTCGTGTCACGAGACCGGGGTTTAACCGATTTCGTGGCACTAGCCCCTTGTGAAGCACTGGGGTCCGCCGGAAGACTCTTCTTGAGCGCCTGCTGAAGCGTCGGGCTATTCCGCATTGAAGACACCTGAACCCCAATCGAGTTCGAAGAGCGAGATTTTGATGACTGATTCGAGCAAGAAGTGGACGGTTGGTCCACCGCTGCTGATGATACCGAGTCCTGATCGTCCGGGCGACCAGTACGATTCTTCTTCGGATTTCGGCCATTCGCCGGTTTCCGTCGGCGGCTTTGTCGCTGCTTGCCCTGGTCGGCCTGACCATTTTCGACAGAGCACACCAAATGTTGGCATTCCCGACGAGAAAAGCCCATGATGCAACTCCAAGCATCAGAGCTATCACTGTCCTGCGTCGGCATCGGGTAATCGTCGCCACGTAAGCCGCGACTGGAGATCATAAACGCGTGGTCAGCACCGTTCCGGAGAAAAGGCTCATCCTCGACAGGATGAGGCTCATCACCAAATGTACGTATATGACGTTGACGGGACGACAGAGGTGTAAACCTTGTCGGCTGGATGGCATTGACGGAATGGGAGAGCGGAACTTTGAGGGGATTCCGCGCCCCTTCTACTCGTTTCCCTGATCTTCAGAGACAGAGTTGTTCCGATTGTCCGATCCAGATTTACCAGAGCCACCCGACTTCTTACCCCTCCATTTGCCCCTACGTTGACCACCGGACCGGCCACCAGAATTGTCCTGCCTGGAAGATGCCTGACCATCAGACGATTTCTGGTTATGGTTGGCATCCGCCACGACCATATTACCCATGACCAATGTGCCAAAACGGCGGTTTCGGAACATGGCCCCACGTTGCGGGTTTTTTCCACAAACTCGCATGGATCGTATATATTCAGGACATCTTTCCCACATGTGGCCTTCCCGACCACAATAATAGCAGACAAATGGTCCCTTACCACCGGGGTCAGCGTTTCGCTTCTTCTGGTAATCCACCACACAGCAGAGGTCCAGGTCGTCCACACTTTGGCCCTCCAGCAAGGCTCCGGCGGTGACCAATTCCCCTTCAGCGCCTGAAGAGGCACCACCCACTTGCTGAACCAAAGCGTTTTCAATGTTTTGAAGTTGGCGCTTCATGGACCGCAGATAGGAGGGACACTCCTCCCCATCAGCTGATGACGTACTAGGTTGTTGGAGGATCGCGCTCACCGATTCCAATTGAGACTGGGGGTCGCCGTCTTCGACCAAGTTCAGAATACGAACCGCACGAGTGATAATGTCATTGGGTTGTTCGTAAATCCAATGACGGGCATCAGCAAACGAGCTCGCGATTTTTGCCCGTAAGGAGCTCTTCAGACCGCGAGAGGCCCGTTCCACCACTTTCAGTTCCCGTTCCTTGGAGGATGAGGTGGGGAAGCCCTTACATGCAAGCATGCGAAGTTCATTGATGTACTGATGGCTCGATTCTGATGACTTCTGCTGGCGCTCGAAAAACTCGCGAGCGTACTCATCAGCAGTCTTCGTGATGGGCTCGTAGAACTGCCGTAAGGCAGACACCAGTTCTTCATATGATTCCGTCGGCTGACCATCCAGATCCTGTTTGACCGAGTCACTCAACAAAAACCAGAGGATCTGACGTTTGAGTTCAACAGGGGCTCCACTGGCTATCCAAGTGCTTTCGAACATATTGAGCCAAATGGACAAAGCCAGGTCACTGGAACGACCCTTGAATTTATTGATAGTCTTAAACCAGATCATATAGTCCTTCATCAAACGTACAGTCTCTGCTGTTGGTTGGACCATATTGACCATTGGGATAGGCCGAGGAATCACCACCGGAGGAATCACCGGGGGAGAGGGCGGATCCTCGTTAGGATAAATTTCTTCCCTGATATCACCAGGTCCAATCGCCAATTGACGACCAAGGTGGCCTCGCCGGGTGAATGACCCGCGAAGATTCGCCTGCCTCGAAAGCGGCGAAGACGCACATAACGGGGTTCGCAGCCCCGAACGGAATGGTAGCTGACTCGACAATGGACGCGTAGTCACGGTTATGACGAAAGAATTACCCACCTCTCGTTGGGTTGGGGTCGCTGTACCATGGGTTATTGCAAGCGGTGAGCTTGTAATTGTTGGGCCAGATGATGAAACGTTTGTAGAATTGGAGGGTACAGGACCCACCAGGTCACTGGGAATGAGTGCCCGACCGGCTGGTTGCGGTAAACCCGTCCATTGACCGCCTAGTTCTGTCGGGTCCCAAGAGAGACGGTGGTCACCCAAGGGATGCCAGTCCGGAAAAGGGTTCGGCCCGGGGAACCGGAAACTGAAGGAAGAGTTCAGGTCCAGGTCCAACTCGGGGTCCGGTATACCAGACGTTGGAAATACCGACCGCAAAAGTTGGCTGAACTGTTCTTGGGCACCACTCTGATCCGCAGTTCCCAGGGACAGAAAGGTACGAGCAGGAGATTCTGGTTCTGGGTGACCGCTGGGACCTAAGAAAACGTCATTGGTCACCACCGTACGGTCACCAAGGCTATCATCAAACCCACCAGAATGTTCTCCCTCATCACCAGTTGCCGGGTTCCAGATGAGATCCGGCACGGGCTGATCCATAAAAGTACGTATTTGCACGGCTGAGCTGGTCTGACCAGGTAACTGGTCTGCTTCCTGATTTTCGGATGATGGATTTTCCAGATTGGTCAGATTCTCAGTCAGCTGCTGATCGTTGGACACAATGGCTGTAAAGCCGGTGCCGAATTCTTCTGAATCAGTTGGAGAAATGGATCTTCGTGATGAAGTAGGTCCAGATATCACTTCTTCCGATGAGTTCCTGTTCACCGAGGCCGAATGGGCCAATTTGGAACTGGTCGGTAACGACCCTGACCGTGGGCGGCCGCTCGGGCCCCCAGAGGGTTTTCGAGCCGTTCCGTGGAGAGAACCAGCACGGTGACGAGTTGGTAAGCAACCCATGCACTTTTGGGTCGAACACCCATGGGCTCCGCCACCGTCAGTTGTTTGATGGCGTAAGGCCTTTTCCTGCAGTCGCTTCGACATACGGCGCTTCTCCATGCCTTCACCTGATGACATTCTCTGAAGGTCCAGGCTATCCAAAGTCCCGGCTGCTGAATCGTTTCTTCTATGGAAATCAAGGTCCAAATTGGGGAGATCCAGTTCCAATCCAAGGAGATCAGAAATCACTGCTCAAGCTGATGGAAATTCCAGTCCAGGCTCTGAAGAAATTGCTGGAAGCTTGGAGGTAACTCCAGCAGAAAATCAGAAAAAACAGCCTGAAAACAGCGAACACAACAAGAAAACGAAACAGAAGACCAGGTAAGGTTTTTAGTGTGTACGTACGTACCCCAAAATTTGTTTGAAAATGACCTACAATTAGATAGAAAATTAAACAAATATGGACAATTATAATGTGAAACAGTGAAGAAAATTATTGTGTATGGGGGTACCTGAAAGAGAAAATAGAATTAGGACACTTACACAAACAGGGGATTGAGATGATAAAAAATACAGAAAAGACCAGATATAAAAGAAACCAGGTACGAATTAAAATGATATGATAAAATAGGCCTACGATTTTATAATAAAACTAACCCAAATCCCCAAAAATGTCCCTAGACTAACTCACTATATGGACCCCACTAAACACGTACACCACTCACACAATGTATTACGTACGTACGTGACAAACACACCTTAGCCCTAAGAAAAATTATACGTATAGTAATAATGAAAAGGATACAGAGCCGTAAGGCTGTAAATGTTGACAACAACAGGACCCAGAGAAAAATCAATAGTGGCACGTAGATAGGCACACAGGAAAAAGACCAAGTAATTGGTCAAGGCAGTTGTAGAAAAGACCAACAGGTAGGAGTTCCAGATCACAGGAGGAGTTCGCGTAAGCGATAGGGAATTTTACCTGTAAAGGTAAAATTTTCTTCACCAGGTACAGGAAAAAAATTCCCAAAAAAACTTACACAAACCAAGAACTGGGCGGAGAACCAGCTTCGACCAGTTTTCCACCTGGCAGACTAATGTAGCGCAAATGTGATTCTCCAATTGGGCTACCCGACAAGTAATTGTCGGAGGATCTGTCGCTCAATAGATAACGGACCTGGCTGTCAGGAACCAGGACGGGGAAGCCTCGCCAAACTATAAAGTTACACAAACACAGATAATAATCCTACCTGCCTAGTCTAACAACTAACCCTAACCTACCAAAATAACAAGGCCGTAGAATATATGATTTAATAGACGTACGTACATACAGTGGGCGTAAGCCCTGACAGACAGTCAATCCCAGACAAACATTACACACACACAACAATACAAACAAACCTTCGGGTTGAATGAACCCAGTACAGTGTACACCCCAGGGGGAGACAGCGTAGGTGTTGAGGAAACACCGGAGCGTTGACCCAAACGAGAGTAGATGTTATTCGGGCGACCGACGAGCAATTATAACCGACTGGAGTTGGGAAAGAAACTAACACAACTGATGTGTTAGGGAGTTTTCAAGGGAGACCCCCAAAGTAGGCGGGGCTTAGAGAGACATACAGCGCCGCCAGTACACCAGCCAGCGAATGGCTGACAAACACCTATGACAATAAGAATCAATATAGGCAGGTAAGCTGCCAAAGTAAACAAAGACCAGACACGGAAGTAGATACACACTCGAAAATAACAGGGGGGTAATTTGCATATTCACTCCTTACATACACATACTATCTCTACAGGTGTCAAAGTAATGGAATATCCGGTCGATTTCCGGTTCTCAGCTTTAAAATTTGAGATTTCATGGGCTATTATCTCAGTATCCGGTTGGTCCGGAAGTAAATTATTTCATTAAAATGACATTTTGTCTATCCCTAACAAGCATCAACCTCAAATTACTTCATATCTGCTGTAATTTTTGAATGATAGCGTTTTAAAAACGTGCTGATTTTGCTTGTTTTGTGTATTTGTTAAACCGGATATGCGATTTGGCCCCATACGCTTAGCTTTGTCGCACGGAATATAACTTATTTTTGAACCATTCTTAAAACGCTATCATTCAAAAATTACAGCAGATATTAAGTAATTTGAGGTTGATGCTTGTTAGGGATAGGCAAGATGTCATTTTAATGAAATAATTTGACTTCCGGACCAACCGGATACTGAGATAATAGCCCATGAAATCTCAAATTTCAAAGCTCAGAACCGGAAATCGACTGGATATTCGACTACTTTGACACCGGTAAAATGAAAGTAGGCTCCCAAATATTCATTGTGCCAAAAACTAACATTTTTTATCCGCGATTCCGAGCACCAGACCGGAAAACCCGAAAATCACGCAATTTTGGTCCAAATTGGACAAAACTTTGTATATAGACTAACTTCGACCCGCTGAATCTAAAAATTCAATCAGCAAAACTGTACGACCTACCCATCTTGCTGTACAGTTTTTGTGACCGGATTTTTAGACATCCGGTACCGGACATAGACCAGATGTGACCGGATTTTCGGAGATGTCTTGGGCCAAGGACCAATATGCGAGAGTATGAATTAGTTACCATTCGCTTTCCGAATCTGAAGCGTTTTTATCGATTTGGCATCCGGTAACTGGATATAGACCGGATATGATGGTTCTACCGGATTCTCCTCCTCCTGAGGTTTCTGGAAATATATACTTTATATAGACTACCTTCAAAGGTTAACTCAGGACAAGCGCTCACAGTTCGGTTCCAAGAATTTTTGGTCAGACTTTAGGTTGCACAATAATTAGTGTGACAAGCACCAAACTCTTAGCGCCTATTTCTTTAAAGATTAAAATGGTCGGATTAAACTGATTAAAAATCAGCCGGATTAAACTGATTAAAAATCAGCCGGATTAAACTTTTAACGACTGTTTCTTTAATGCAGGATTAAACGGATTAAACGGATTAAAACTAACTCGTTTAATCAGCAGACATGTGCAGGAGGGGAAATTTGGGGGGTGCAGGCCGGTGTTTTTACGTGAAAAGTCCTAATTCTGGGGGGGGGGTGATGGACCCCGCTGGCGGAGTGAGCTCAGGTCGGGGGGGGAGGGGTGAGAACCCCCAACCCCCCCGGCAAGCACACGTATGTTAATCAGACCATTTTTCATCCTCGGATTAAAAACTAGTTGAAAATGCAGGCGAAGAATTAAACGGATTAAAATTAATCTTTAAAGAAACAGCTATTAAGCAGGTCTGGTTAAAATTAACTTTAATCAGAAGTGTGAATAAAGAAACGGGATTAGATTAATATTTTAATCCTAGGTGCATTAATGAAATAGGATTAAATTTAATCCGTTTAACTCGTTAACTCGCTGGATTAAATTTTAATCCGTTTAATCCGAGGTGCTACTTCTTTAACGCGGATTAATCTTAATCTAATCCGTTTACTCTTTACAGAAATAGGACCTTAGTTATCAGCTGGCAGAGATCAGCTGCAAAATAACTGGTGACCCCCCCACAACTGAGAAAATAACGGCTTGCGTGTTGTAGCTCCAGTCAGACACAATTTACGCGAACAGAGTTATGCTGCTTGCGAGCTTCAACACCCAAACATAGAGCGAGTGAGTTGTGGGGAGATAAGTTGTGTTAATAATGCAGATGATGTCTGCCAGCGTGTAACGCAACGCTTGTCACACTCTTAGTTATTACATACTCTTTTTATTACATGCTGTAGCTACGACTAATAGCTCGCACTCAAAACAGCACACTAATTCAGGACAGTCACTCATTTGCAACCTCTTTACTAATTAGCTGACATGTTAATTAATTAGCCCAATCCACAAGTTGCCTCCAGATATCGTTTGACAAGTCTGTTACTCTTCAGCTGTTCCCACTTCAGCGGGCCGTCTAGCGGGCAGTCTTCGAATAGGCATCGCTGCAGCTCCTGAAAGGCACGACACTGTGCTACAGTGCCGGTACCGCGTTGACTCGCGTTGTCCTTCATCTGTTGCAGACATTGCTCGGCACAGGCAGCACTAGAGGCATTCTGACATACAGAAAGGAACAGCACAAAATACAGCACAAAGACGTGCGGGTTAAGCATCACTTAAGGACGGCTTTAGCGTGGCTATAGACTGAACATCACGTTCGCTGTTCACCAAATTGTTGAGAAAAATATTCTGGTAAATGTTGATAAGAGTAAGATGGATACAGCTAGCACGGCGAAAGAAAAGACTGGCTCAAAAGGGTTTAGCGTAGGCGAAGATTGTTGGAATTGAAAGAAATAATTGCCACTGCAGCACCTCCGACCCGAAAAATTCCGGCCTGAAGTGGGGATCGAACCCACAGCCTTTGGTGACCTAAACCAACGCTCTATCGATTGAGCCACGCAGGTACAATCAAACCAAACTTAAGTTTGCATTCATTCTAGTGGCGTATCTAGAAATCCACGCCCTTTAAACCGTATTTACCAAATTTGTCTGTAACAGATTTTCTATCTGTAAGCCTGCCCTTTGTAAAGCTGTTTCCGACGTTCATAAAGCTAAAGCATAAAGGCTCTTTTAAAAATAGCTGGAAATTTCTTAAATGGCTTTAAAACAATTCGTTACCAGAATTCAGAAAGCATCTTTACGTTCCCGATTACAGCGGATCAAGAACTACGTATATGAACCAGTAGTGAGAAGAAGCAGTGATATACCTGATATAGATTTTCTAAGACTCGAACTAAGACCAGATACCGATCACTGCGAACACAAGCAGTGGTTTAAAAATAAGCTTTAACAAGAGTGCATTATGCATAACATATTACGATAACACTTGTATACTAAGTATGACAGTAATCACTCTATAAGCCTGACACATCCTCTGCACACTAGTAGCTATTACATACTGTTGCTTAAAACAAACTTTCCCCGAACTTAAGTTTACTTTTACTATTCCTCCACTGCATTTCAGGCAGGCTTCTCTGGCCAGGTCGGTCTAACAGAACTGTTAAGGGGTGCCACATTACCGGTTGCTTGGGCTTCGAAGCAATTGCGGGTAATGATAATTTCATAGTGCTAGCCGCAAGCTGGCCGTGCGTCAACGCGCGTATGTAAGCGTATGCATGCGTCTGTGAGCGTGAATCCGCTGCGCGAAACTGCTAAAGCAGTGTGTTAAATTCGGAGGTAGCCTTGAGCTGGTAAGACTACGAAGTCATTGTTGAGAGCGCGGTTGACATCAGGATGCCCATCCGCCTGTATAGGTTTCGCAAAAACTGCTGCAAGTTTTTGCAGAACCATAATGGATGCTGTGGCCTAAGCGGCACTATGCGACGTATAACGACGTACTATATGACAGAGATTGTTACGTAAACAAAGACCCAAAACGGTCCCAAAACGTCTTTAGCCCAACAAAGTTGGCCCATGGCAAGATAGTTAGCTGATCCGAACGCATTAATAAGAGACTTTTATTGACTGTTTTTCTTGGAGCTTTTAGTTTCTTACTCTACTTTTTGTCAACCAAGCTAAAAACAAACCTTTTGGAAATTCTTCAAATATGGCGTATCGTACAGTTCCTGTCTGACCCATAATTTTACGAATACGAGCATGTTTCAATATAATTAAAAATTAAATTTAAAAAATTAAAAATCATTTTCATTCGAAACTGTAAGTCTTGTATCCCAATAGGGTCCAAAGAGACTGGAACAGAAAAAATGTCAGAAAAACAATAGCTCAATTTCTATGCAAAAACATATCCTGGTACATTTTAATACACTATAGCTCAATCAGCTGAACAGAGCACAGCTCGATCCTAAGTGAATGGATAAGCGAATAAAACTCGAAAACTAGGGCTATTGCTAACCAACTTTGTTTTTATTATTTTACACATTTTCACACCTTCAAGAAAATATTTGAATAGCATTAAACATAAACATAAACCATAAGAGCGTGACAATAGCCACTGAAAACTTGCTGCTGTGGAGGAACGGAATTCCTCCGATAATAAAAAGAGTTGCTACACTTCATCAACTGATTTGACGTCTTGCTCAACTCATCTAACTGATAGTCGACTCCATAAAATAGCGAGACGGTTTTGATGTTCAAACAAGTCAAGGCAATCGGCATGATTGATTATACACGCTTCAATTCGCAATAAAAACAGAACGCAATTGGAAACTGGGGCAACCTGATTAAGATTTCACTTTCATCGGTTCATTTTCATCAATAAGCAACCATCAACCAAAATCTGTATAGGTTGTGCCAAATAACCTAAGGCCAATCAAAACTCTTTATTGCTAAGCATTGGGCAACAAGACAGGCTCCCAATTTTCCTCCATATGGTAAGCCCACAGGGTAGCTAACCTACAACCTATGTGAACTATTACGTATAGTATTGTATGTATAAATTTTTCCTTGTTTCTCTACTTAATAAAGTATCATACTGTCATGGGTCATGGGGTACTAACAGTATCATACTGTCTTGATATTTTGCGCATTAATGGAAACGGAAGAATAAACGAAAATTCAGTAAACGCAAACCAATGGAAACTTGCAAAACTGAATACACAGCACAATGACCATTAGGCTTGCCAACAATGTGCGTTAGATAGGATTAATTATTTATTTGCATTTGGTCAGCCTTCAGTTTTAATAATTTCGAAAAGCTTTTAACTTTATTGAAACAAATCGGATTTTGTTCCTCAGACTTCAGATGTAGGGATCTCAAAAGTCAATTCAGAGTCTGCATACAGCAAATTGTTCCCTTTAGCTGACATTACACAGTCTGACTTTATACTGTTGTGCTTTTGAGGTTCTTGTAGATTGGTTTTTCCGCATTAGAAACGTGGTTGTATTCAAGGCAATGAGAGACGTGCTTAGTGTTGGTGGAGGATCTCCATACAAATATCTGCTTCATTCCTGCATTTATCAAGAAGAAATCAGCAACAAGTGTAGAACCTACGCTGGCCTTTTCGGTGAAATAATGTTGATTGCTGGAGAGATACTTGGATGCAGTGTGAAGTAAGAAGTAATAGGCATGAGATTTTGTTTGTGAAATTGTTTCAGCGTACTAGTGTTTTGCGAAGCATGTTTTCGTTAAAACTATTAATTTCGTCTATTTCATCAATTAATTTCCTTAAGTTCATTACCATCAGTTGTAGCTCATGCATTGTGTAGAACCCCAAATAACGAATGAATCACTCTTAGCTCTCATACATATGTAATGAAGTGGGTAGGATCGGGATTCCAAATTCAGCAACAGTCTATCACGACTGACTCTGGGTATCAACCACTTCGAGTACACGGAAGGTCAACACGTTTATCGGTGAAGATAAACTTAGGCACAGGATCCTTGGAAGGTGATTTGTCCAGAACCAAAGATTCCTTGCGGTCAACCTGGTTGGGGTCTAGGCGTGAGTTCGTTTGAAGAAGAGGGTAGGGCTTATCACTAGCAAGCGGGGTCGACACTTGCTGCTTCGGGATGAAGATGAAATCAGGTCTGTATCAAAGAACACTGATTAAGAATCTTGATTACCAAATCAAGATTCTGTAATGATGATAGTGATGTCTTTGTCGGGACCAAGGGTTCAATTAAAACACTTACTTGTGCAGGGGCTATGAATCCAAATGTTGATCTGATCCTTATGTCCTAGTAGGTGGACTCAGTATTAGGACACAACAATTTATTAAGTATAGCTGTAATGATATTAGCAACGATAATAGTGAAGATAAACAATGAACAGGATTATTACAATGCGTACAAGGGATAGGACAAGTTACGAATCACA
>JASAND010009758.1:0-36472 GCA_030248195.1 Trissonchulus latispiculum
CAGTGAGAAGTGTTCCCCTTTTAAAGCCCCAATTTTGGAATATGCAAATTAGATTATGCAAATTAGGTAGAAGTTTCCAGACGAAAAGCGTAGACAAGGAAGTAATGCATAACATGTGAATTTGAGAGAAATTGGAAATGAAAGTATATGCAAATTAGGTAACACTTGAATTTTGTCAGTAGGGCATCCCCGCCCTACTGTACATGTCCCCAGGGCTTGCCGCCCGAGCTCCTGCGAGGGAACGAAAGATATACCGGAAAACAACTAGGCGAAACCATATTAGTAGAAACTCGAAACAAAAAGAAAATTTTAGCGAGGCAATACCGGTATGGAACCATCCCCGGATCCGGCTAGAAGGCGCCTGGACTAAAGGCCAACCACGGGTGGAGCGCCTGTGAGGACCGTCAGCTATGTAGACAGCTGGGATTAGAGCGAAAAAAGTTTTATGAGTAAAACAACCGGATAGGGTGTCATTGCGCGGCATAGCGAGATCACCCTGAAACAGGGGAGCGCTCGCCTCACGACATCGAATCCCCTCAATGGTGGGCGCAGACTCACGAAGAGACTACGATGCCGTTATAGTGCCCATGACAACACAACTATCGAATGGTTAGGGAGGCATAGGCCGCCGACCCTTCCAGTTTTGGTAAGTAGAATTTTAGTGGGCAGGATTCGTTGGGACAACTACCGTTTGCGCCCGCAAGAGGTAGAATTTTAAATTTAAGATGTGGTGGCCGTATACAAGGAAATTTATAGGGACTGTTTGTCCATCCCCGGACTCCTCACAGAACTAGTAAACGAGAAAACTTTTAGTAAACTAGAAGAATTTAGGTTAATTTTTGGCTATAAGTTTTGTTAATTTTGAGAACTTTGGCAAACAAACGATATATATAAAAAGCAATAAATAGATTTAACGTTAGTTTCAAAACAACCATACTTATTCTTCGATGTCTTCTTTTGTCTGGGAGTTGGAGAAAGTCACAAATAGGGACGTAGATCACAGTTAGGCAGTGGCAATCAAAAATGGGAATGGCATAATTGAGCAATAGTCCAGGTTGAGGTAAGTCAAGGCTGAGAATCATAGTAGAGGGTCATAATATAGGATCATAAATATAGGCATAATAGAGTAAATCATGGATCATAGGATCAGGAAGGAAGGATATGAATGTTGGGGACTGGTAGGTACCAATCAATGATTGGGGCAACATCCGCCGTTGCTTCTTCATTGAGGTACTGTTGAGTCTTCGTCACTGCCGATGTTGAGGCTATGAGGTTCTTCCGTCGTAGATTTTTACCATAGGAAGGAGCCAGCTGGTCAACAAAACATCGCCGTTCTGGACCTTTATCCTACCCTTCGCCGGGCAGGCCCAACCCATCTGCGGGCGGGAGGGGGCAGAACTAGGCTTCGCCATGCCTAGGCTTGCTAAAGACCAGTCTCATGGTAGTCCGGTACAAGCCTCGAAAGCCAGATCATAGCATAGTGAGGCCATATTTGGATAGAAAAAGTAGCCATTACAATTTAGGTAGCTCTTATCATTTGGGCGCCAGATCCTGACCCCTACTTATCATTCACCAGCCATAGTCCGGCCAGCCAAAGGCCCTACCAAGAGCTCTAAGCCCTGCAGCTCCCCAGGGCTTGAGTCCAAAGCCCTTGCAGGTACGTCTTGAATAGGCCCAGTGCCGAGAACTGGGACACAACTGGTAGACAGGCTTATCACAGGACACAAAACAAGCAAGCAGGGGTGACTCTTACTAGCCAAACAAGTAAGCAGGACTACTCGTCCCCAGGGCTTAAGTTCAAAGCCCCTGCATATACGCTTTGGACTGCCCGGAAGCTCAAACCTGAGACCACAGGTAAGCTCAATTGACCCGCCATACTATACCATTGAAGAAGAAGAAGAGTCCAGGCAAACTGCTTAGCCCACTTCGTGAAGCTACCACACGATGTGAGGTCTATGGCCATGATCCGGCTCATAGCATAGCTTTGCGAGGCCAAGAGACTCTCACAGAAAATACCCTCCTGCGGGTGAGCATGGGCAGGAGAGGCTCCTCCTGTACGCGGTCGTTGAATCGCCAGAGCTGTAAGTTTGCAGGAATAGAACCTCAAAGCCCGACAACAGCTCTACCTCATCCCCAAGGGAGCCTAATGCATGAAGAGCCTTAATTCCGGCATCCTCATGGCTAGCTGAGGTAGTATATATAGGTGGAGTTTGCAGCAAAGATTAAGATTCTGCTGTGGGGGAAAAGGATATTGCTCCGTGCCATAGCCGGCAACAGGAGACCTTTTCCACCCCAATCTATAAGCTGCTAGCATGAGCAGAGGGGTCAGAGATTCCAGTCCCCCTCATACTGATCTGCAGTCTCATAGTTCGAGTTATAAAAAAGTTTCAACTTGGGTACCCGAAAAAGTTAAAATTTGGCAAGAAGCTGGTAAAAATTTGAGAAAACATAGTATTTTAGGTTTTTTTTTAAAAATGCATTAAAATAAAAGACGAGGCTGAATTAAAAGAAATAAAGGTGATTTTACTTATAAAAGTTAAAAGTTTGCTAAAAGAATTTTATTTTCCGTACCCCGGAAAATGCGTTGGCTTCCCTAAACCCGGGAAAGCCGCAAAACTTGCTTTATTTCTCCCGAAATCCGGGAGAAATTGCCTCCCAAAACCAGAGAGAAAGCAAGTAAAATTTTGAAAGGATTGAGGCCGGAACTGGCAGCCTATTGTAAAGAAATCAAGTTGGAGACCCAGAGTCAGTGGGGCCAACAAGACTCTTTAAGGGGGTGCTGTGCGCCTGAGGCTTTATACGCAACCTGGACTGGAGATAGTTCCAGGCCGGCCCAAGACAAGCCTCGCCAACGAGATTCGACCTAACGTGGCCCTAACTCAAAATTGACTGCCAGATTTAAATTTAGAAAAGTTACCTACCGAACTAACTAAAAACTAAGCCCTAACTAAATAAAAGACTAGGCCAAATGGCCGTACATAAAATTTATTGAAAGAGTAATTTAGAACAGAAGAAGGACATCTAGTGAATAAGTAGAATTTTTTAAATATAGCTCGAATAAATTTAGGTTCCCTCCCTTACCGAATTTCGGGAGTCCCCCACCCAGTCTATCCCCAGACTGGGAGGCTTTTACTTTTCCTCCCCGAAGTTCGAAGCTCTAGGTGACTCAAAGCATAAAGAGAGACTTACCAATCTCAACCTGGCACTGGAGACTGCAGGAAAGTAGGCTTGAAAAATCCAACTACCTCTAACAGTGAGAAATGTTCCCCTTTTAAAGCCCCAATTTTGGAATATGCAAATTAGATTATGCAAATTAGGTAGAAGTTTCCAGACGAAAAGCGTAGACAAGGAAGTAATGCATAACATGTGAATTTGAGAGAAATTGGAAATGAAAGTATATGCAAATTAGGTAACACTTGAATTTTGTCAGTAGGGCATCCCCGCCCTACTGTACATATATACTTTTAAAATGTCAGCTCCTGAACAGACACACAGAGTTGGAAGTGGGTAGCGTCGAGGGTCAGGTGGTCTGCTTTCGGATCAATGAATACCCAGGGGTCAAGAGCAGATCAAAGGGCACTTTTTGTTCACACCAACTTTACGGTAAGGTCAGGGATAAATTCCATCTGCAATTTACACTCAATTTTCAATTTGTCTTATACCTGTTGAATTCATTTTGTATTCCCACCTAGCGATATGGCTTTTATTGTCGTCATTTTCATTCTAGATTTTCAAAACATTTTGTAAAGGGTTGGGACTAGGATTGGAAGATGTGAAGAAAATGTCCAGTGCAGAGATCCCACCACGCTTCGGATCTTTAGTAGAGCACATACCACTCAGCTAAGACGAAAAAGACTATTTTGTAACGCCAAGAGTATATAATGAAAAGAGTATATATGTTACGGGCAGATGAATAAATTGGACACTTCTGAAAGTGTCCAGACAGATAGATAAATTATGCATGTGCGCAGACAGATAGATAAATTCTAACAATTATCGCATTCTGTCCGGACAGATGAGTAAATTATCTATGTGTCCAGAACAAGGTTGGACAGATGCGTAAATTTTTAAACTAAGAACTAATAGTGCAGAATATTTGTGTGTATATCTGTTGTTTAACTTCAGTATTGTTCGTCACTTTATTTTTTAGTCACTTTATTTTTTATAGTTTATGCATTGTTCTAAAGCTTGTTACTATATTTATTAGCTTATATTTTATTAACTTTTAAAATATCCTATTTGATTTTGTTAATTTTCTGTATTATAACATTTATTTTATGTACTTATTTGTATGTAATAACCATTAAAAGATATTAGGCAATAAGTAAATAATTATACGTCAACTTTAGCATAAAACGTAAATATATATGTAGATTTAATTCTTGTTAGTTTCACCGTTGGTTTCCATTTTAAATTACGTTAAAATAAACACAACCAAAATTTCACAAATAAGTACATAAAATAATTTAAATTAATTAACAAATAAACAAATTATCGCGATCAATATAGCGATCAATAATTGGAACGATATCTAATAAATGCTATACAAAATTAATTAAATCAAGTAACAGATTTTTAAAGTAACAGATTTAAAATTTAATAAAATATAAGCTAGTAAATATATATAGTAACATGCTTTAGAACAATGCATAAACTATACAAAATAAAGTAACGAACAATACTGAAGTTAAACAACAGATATACACACAAATATTCTGCACTATTAGTTCTTAGTTTAAAAATTTACGCATCTGTCCAACCTTGTTCTGGACACATAGATAATTTACTCATCTGTCCGGACAGAATGCGATAATTGTAAGAATTTATCTATCTGTCTGCGCACATGCATAATTTATCTATCTGTCTGGACACTTTCAGAAGTGTCCAATTTATTCATCTGCCCGTAACATATATATATATATATATATATATATATATATATATATATATATATATATATAATAAGGAAGATGTTAAATCAGCAAATTGTTATCTAACTGCATTGTCAGCTAATAATCACGCGGTTAGCAGTTGGTTAACTAACCACTAGCTGCCGCTCGCGTGAAAATTGCAATTTTCACTATATTCTATTCTACCTTTGTATAAATTTAGACGTTTATACATTTAGTGCATAAGTTTAGGATTGAGTAATCTCGCTTCGCCACTTCTTATCAACTTTTGACACTTGAAGTCTCGAACAAAATACTTTTACAGAAACGAAACAGAAACGAAATGATTTCTGCTACCAGTCTGCGAATACTGTGAACTTCGGTGTACCCCCAGCTTGCTATACTATACTTTACTATAATATAAAACATAAAACTGTACTTTCATGTATTTTGTACTGGTTCTAGTTAATCTTAGTCTGTAAGTGGAATGCACAAACGAGTGGCCGTTATCGGAAGTGGCGCCTCAGGACTTGTCTCCATCAAAGAGTGTCTGGACTATGGCGTCCAACCCGTCTGTTTCGAACAGTCTCATGATATTGGCGGTCTTTGGCGATACAAGTCAGAAAATATTCCTGGTCAGTTGAACGTTATATAGCCTAATAATTTTAAGCTTACATTTCCATCTTTCGTTACTGAGCTAACGAAAAGTTGGATCGGAAAAATGGCTTTCAGATTCGTGTTTAGCGAACCTGAAAATCCCCGTTTGTAACTGTTTAGCGAAATTTTTTAGTTTTTTAGTTTTTTAGTTCCCCCTTGAAAAACTTTTTAAAATTTCAAATTTTTGTCACAGATCGATTGAAAATGCGTTAAAATGCACCTTTACCAAATTTGTGCTCAATCGGTAAGTTTTGCGAATTTTAGATACAGGTGTGCGTATACTGAAGAATAAAATATAAAATTTTATTCACCAGATTTCTAAATTGAACCGTGCTGAGGGTGCAGTAGGGCAATGCATAGTGCACCTTAGTTGCTGTAGTGGCCTTGTCATATAGTTGTCAGATTTGGACCTGTTCCTGAAGTTATCTAAATCTTAATCAAGGACTGTAAATTAGAACGGTCACCCTTTTCTGGCTGCTTCGTGAGTCTATTCGTTAGACAATTCTTCATCGCATTTTCGCTTAATTCATTACTATGCAATGACTATGCATTAATTCAACAGATTACTAGAAACATATAAAGAGAAACATCCTACATAATAAGAAAAATTGCGATTGAATTTGAGAAATTTTCCTTTCCTTTAGTTGATGGTCAAGCTGATCTGTGCTGTACAGCTCGAAAGTCAGCAAAAGAGTGCTAGAGGCCGGCGCATCGAAATGTTCCCTGAGTGATACTTATATTATGCTAATGTGAAGTGTGCTGCGATTTTTTAAACATTGTTCTGAAATTCTTAAAGGTCCTCTAAGGAATATTGGCCCTTTTTGGAGCAAACTTGTTGATACTACTTACAATTACAGTCGAGCGGACTTACGGCTCTTTCCAGCGACACTTTTCAAAGATTTTGAGGTTCCAGAAAATTAAGAACGGGGATCACTGTGATGCATATTCCAGAAACGCTTTGCCTAGTCTCCAGGGCGAAATTATTAAAATTAAAATTAATTAAAATTAAAATTATTAAATAATTAAAATATCTGATAAGTTATTAAAATAAAATCTCTATCTCTATTAAAATCTGATACAGTATATGCAGGTAGCTCATCTTGGTAGGGTAGGAAAAGGTCTCAACGCTGCCTGAGAGAGACATTACTCCTGCTGGGGGGGGGGGGCGAGACGGTGGAAACTGAATTTTTCGGTTTTTGCGGTTTCGGAAAACCGGAAAAATCCCAATTCTGGGGGGGGGGGCGAGAGACCCTCTCTGGGGAGTAAGCTCCAGGTCGGGGGAGGGTGAACCCCCCCAAGTTCATGTATGGTGTTAATAATTCGTTTTGTAAACCGCTCCAGTTCATATCCAGAACAATAAACCGAATTGTTGTCGCCCCCCCCAGTCCAGGTGTACGGAATAGTCTTTCAGTTGCCCTACAAAATGTGCTTTGACTGAAACAGCACTGTTTTGGCGACTAGAACGTAGGGGTCCCATATTTTACTGTACGTATTTTAGAACGAACGAACGTCGAATCGAATTATTGCATTTCTAAAACTTGTTTCCAGGTGAAGCATCGATCATGAAATCGACAGTGATCAATTCTTCGAAAGAGGCGATGGCGTTCAGTGATTTCCCGCCAGACCCCGATCTCCCCATGTATATGCACAATCAAGGAATATATCAATATCTTAAGTATGTATTATAGGAAAATGATGGGCCGTATAGGACCTATACTTTAGGTTGGGAAAAATTCGGAAAATTAAACTCCTAAATAAACGCAGTAAAATAGTTTGTTTTATTTAGAAAGAGTAAATGTTAAGCTACATGTTGTATAAAGATTGCTTCCCAATCTAAGCATGAATGACTAGTAATGGTTCAAAGTTGATGCCTCCAAAAAGAATCACCACCTTAAGTTTCGTCCGCCCCCCCCACCCCACCACAGCTTGTCATGGCTTGGATTCGCTTGTTAGCCAGGCTTGTCTTTGTAATTACTGCAGTATCCTAAATGCCTACAGTTTAAACCGATGTATTTGCCATGCCGTGCTCTTGTGTCATCCAATGCGTGCTCGATTTTATAAACACTCGGCGAGGGATGCTGGTGTAAGTATCAAATCGTAACGATTTGAACTACAATATCTCTTATCAGGGTTGACCCTGGACTCCAATAATTTGTCTTGTTTCTGTTGACACGGGGGTATATTACACCTGAGAATGAACGAAATTGGTGACTATGAAATTTGGTAGCCGGCGTCTACACTCCTTACGGTCGTTTAGATTTTTAACCCTATTGTCTTCGTCCAGACATGTGCAGGAGGGAAATTTTGTGGTGGGGAAATCCGATTTTTTGCCCAAAAGCCGAATGAAGCGGGATTCTGGGAGGGAGAGTGAGGAACCCCTCTGGGGATGAGCTCTAGGTCTGCGGGGGGTGAACCCCCCAAGCACATGTATGGCTTCGTCGGTAGAGCGTGGGCCTAGTTAACCGAAGTTTGTGGGTCGATCTCCACGTCATGCCCTACTTTTTTGGACGTGAGTGACATAGTGTCACGCAAAAGTTGAACCATTAGAGTGCAGAGGATGTGTCACGATTATAATTAATTAAGTATGACTATTGTAACGCTCCTACGCTTTATGTGTTTATGGTTAACCAATGCAATCTTATTGACTTTATCTTTGGAGAGGTAACAAACCCACTTTTTGCTTCTTTTGATGATTTATTAACGTTGCAATGTGAAGCAAGAGAGAGCAGTACTGCTAAACGGAGACAAAGAAAATCCTTACTTCTCGAACTTTCCCTGGTTTTGACAAGAACCCGGTTAAATCCGTGAGCCCTCGCAAGAAATTTTCTCTCCGACAATTTCTTGTTGTTCACAAAACTTTCTAAACATCTAAAGTTTATATTTTATAGCTCCTATGCGGACCATTTTAATCTGAGGAAGTGGATTCGGTTTAACTGTCAAGTCAGGTCTGTTCGAAAGGCTCCTGACTATGAGAAAAGTGGAAGATGGACTGTGTCGTGGAAAATGCTGAACGAATTTAGGTTAGCGATAATCAAGAGTATAAACAAAATAAGGGTCTACAATTGTAAAGCTTGAAGTACAAGGATTAACCAAGTGTAACGGTTGGAATACTGTGCGCGAATGGAAACGTCACCCTGGAGGAGATAGCTTCAGTCGATCTCGAAAAATTTACCTGAAGTGACACTTAACGGAAGTAAAAGGCTGAAACGACGAGGATTAAAACTTTTGCTGAAATTAACACACTCAAAACACTCGAGTCTGCCTGTGCCAGTCCTGAAAAATTGACGTTGCCGATCCACCGAATACGAAGGCCACACAAAACCTAAATAATCCTGAAGAGCGCCTTGAACAGAGAAATTTATTAGAAAGGGAGACATTGGAGATTTGACAAAAACTACAAAAATAAGGAGGGAAGAATAAGATTTAAATCTACAATGTACAAAAATAATTTATACAAAGTCAAAGAAGAAATAATTAACGGTGACCCTCTCGTAAGGTCACTCAAAAATATGCAAAATGCTGATTCTAAGCAAAACACAAAGGTCTAATTTATTAATTTAATTAGGATTTGGAAAAATAAATTTATCTAATTCTACATTTTTCGTAACGGCAAGTCGCATGCCAGTGTGCCCGTCAAATGAAAAATCCAAAATGAAATTAGTAATCTGCACCCATCGTTGCCATCTTTTAACCGGTGGGGTCACATGAGTCGCTAAAGCAATCAGCAAATAGCTACACTTTATCCAACTAAACCTACATACATTGGTCTACCGAAAGCACTTACGCATGCTTGCATTTCCACCGCTTCAAGGAGGACAGAAGAGTCTAAAACAAATAAAATTAATTTTCTCCAAAACAGATATGGGCTTCGAATTTCAACTCTGCTGATCCTGATTTTAGTGAGAGCGAGCAAAAAGAAGAAAAGGATACATTTGATGGAGTCATGATCTGCACTGGACATCACGTGACACCATATCAGCCCTCCTTCCCAGGCTCAGAGAGATTTCGTGGGAAAATAATCCATTCCAGAGACTATAAGGTCCCCCTTGGCTACGAGGATAAACGAGTCCTCGTCGTTGGTATGGGCAACACTGGAGGCGATATTGCTGTGGAGTTGACCAATGTAGCATCTCAGGTAACTTTACCTAAGTTCAACAAATACAAAAACACTAAATCTATAATGATTCCTTAGCAAAAAAGTAAGACGTTCAGCCAAATTTTACAGCAAGACTACCATAATAACGTTGTTAATTGCTAAAATTGCTAAAATGACGCAAAAAAAACTACGAAACAATTTGTTTGCTACACTTCACTTTGCTCGGTAAGCTTTGACAGATTACGCTTAAGAAGCTAAAGCTGGATCTGCTTTTAACAAGATAACGAGCTTTCAACTTGGTCTACACAGCAAATTGGTTTGCTCACCAGCACCGCACCAGATTTAACCTGTTTAAGCCACCGAATTTGGCCTACTGACGCTTTGAATTTCCGCTAACTACGAACTGGTTCGTTTATCTACGCACCGGATTTGTTCAGTTCAGCCTACCCCGGACTTGGCCTGATTGAACACCGGATTTGGTTCTTTTACGCACCGAATTTGACTTACCAATGCACCGGATTTCCGTTATCTACGCAGCGACTTTGGCTTGACTTCGCATCGGATTTGACCTAATTTCAATTCTAGTGAACAGCAAGCACCAAGTACCTAAGTAGATAGCTAACTAAGTAGCACTAAGTAGCAACTGAGTAGTTCGCTCTTAAAAAGACTCCTGTAGAAACTACAGGAATTCTTGTAGTTTTCTACAAAAGTGCTCCTGTGCGGTCAGTCACTAGAGGAGCTTCCTGTATTTTCCACAAAACTAACTTTTGTATTTTTTACCGGCCTCTCGAATATTAAAAATTACAGGAATTTCCAGTAGAAAATACTAAGGAAACCTGTAGTTTTGTTAGGCTTTTTTGACAATCCTAAATCAAATACCAAACCTGTAGTTTTTACAAGACAAAACCTGTAAATTTTACTGGAGCGACCTGTTAATGAAATAGGGGGGGTGCAGGTGTGGGGGGCGGCCGCTCCAAAAATACTTTCGGCAGGGAGCGGCCGTTACAAAAAAAATCACCCACGGGGTGTTGAAAGACTGAAAATTTGAAAATATTCAAAAAATTTCAATCTTCAAAAATTATGACCACTGTCGCCCTTATATACTTAGTTTGCTTTATCAGCGTATCGAGTACTTTCTTGTAGAGTAAACCTGTAAACCAGTGAAAACTACAGGTTTCATTTGTATTGAATACTAGTCTAATTTGTATCCAATCTACCAAAGTATATCGGGTAAATACTACCAAGGATGACCTGTAGAAATTACAAGAGTTAACCTGTAATTTCTACAAAAGCTTTTGTATTTATCAACTACAAAAGTCATTCCTGTAGTTTCTACTGGAACATTTCTAAGAGCGTTGTGTTTTCGATCTTTAGCATGCAGGCTTAGCGCTTAAATTTCTTTGAAGTGATGGGTCCAATTTGTGGGGGAGGGTTAGCCGTTAGCGAACAGAGCATAGTTTTGCTCTGATAACTAAGACTAGGATAACTGTCATACTCATATCATTGTGCACTCTTGATAGAATATATAGGAATTAATTTTAGCGAATACACTTAAGCATGCGTCAGTAGCAAATATATAATTTGTTGTCCTCATATATAATGAGGCATAGTTTTAGGTCTATGTTATCTGCCGCCAGGGCAATTGGGTGATGCGCCGACTGATCTGGAAAGGCTATCCCTCCGATTTAGCCATTAATTCGCGATTCCTGTACTTTTTTGTGGCCTACATTCCGTTTTTGGTCAATCTGACCATGGAAGCCGTCGCCAACCATGGTCTCAGTCACCGAATTTATGGATTGGAACCGAGCCACAGAATTATGCAGCAGCATGTCTTCGTAAATGATGACCTTCCTACCCGATTATCTACTGGTACCTTCCCTCCTTCCTTCTTTTCTTTCCTTCTAAAGGGCTTCCTATTAAAGTTAAAGGTTAAGCAAAATATAAGTTACCCTGTGCTGGGTTTATACTTAATGACTAAGATTTAGTCTCCATTGCGAGGCACCCTGAAGATATTAATTAAGAACATTTGTTGTTATTGAAGCGTATCTAACGGCAACAGAAGTATAACTGTGCCACTTATACGTTATGTACTCTTTAACTACTTCAAACACCGTTATGTTTCAAAAATCTCTAGCAAGATACTCAATTTCAATCTTCAAACACAACACTTTTCCTCTTCCTTGAAAAAGACAGTTCATTCCCGAATAAAGCCAACATCCGAGTCCGACCCGGGAACAAACTGCAAAGGACGTCGTAGAATTCTTTGAGGATAACATCGATCTACTGGTACTGCCTGATCGACGTGGATCGGTTCAAGTTCCAAAGGATGTTCCACTGGAGGAAAATAGTTCACGCCTACAGTTCCATCTTCAGCTCGGGTACTGTCAGAGCTAGGCAGGCCAGACATTTGACCTTTGGCTTTTACCAAATTTCTGGCGTTGACAGTTTCACCAGAACTAAGAAGATATGTCGATTTACCTTTCACCTTTACTATTGTTCTAGGGAGCCCAAACTTCGACTCTCCTTTCCTGTGTGACGACAGTTTATGTCGAACAGTATCTCCAACGCGGAAATCAGGCATCTTCACTCTTTGTCTTTCATTGGCTTGTTCCACATACTTGAGCTGATAAGCTTGAATATTCTCCCGGATTTCTTTATCCCTGACTTCTTTCCGGTTAGGAGATAAACAAGGAGCCGAAAGCTTAGTTAAAATTTCCCTATTCAGCAACAGTTTAGCAGGAGCTTGACCTGTTGCAGTGTGGGATGTCGTTTAAAGACAGAAGGATGCGTCGTAAGGAATCTTGCCAATGTGCTCCCTCCAAGTAGCCTGCTTGCAAACGCTCTTTCAGGACGCGATTAAATCGCTCCACTAAGCCATTTGCTTCGGGATTGTAGATGGAGCAACGAGTGTGTCTGATATCTAATCTTGACAGGAAGTCGGTGAACTCAGAACTGATGAATTGAGGACCATTATCACTGACTATTTCTTGAGGATTCTTAAATCTCGCAAAAATTGGTTCCAAAAACTTTATCACCGATGTAGATGTAATTGAGTCCATGGCAGCTACCTCAGGCCATTTGGAGTAGTAATCAGTCAATACCAACAAAAATTGAAACTGTCTGGGGGCTATGGCAAACGGACCGGAAATGTCCAAACCAAGTTTTTGCCACGGACCCTTAGGCCAGTCAATATGCTGGACCGGTGGCGTCTTTGGATTGAAGCCTTGTCGCTTGCTTGAGAAGGGAAACAGTTGTGAATCGTGGACTCAACGTCTTTTGTAATCCCTGGCCACCAGTAGAGATCTCGTAGGCGTGACTTAGTTTTCACAATCCCCGGATGACTTTCATGAGCCAAGGAAATAGCTTTCTCACGTAGAGTCTCTGGAAGGACAATCAAGTCGCCCCTGAAGAGACATCCGTTCACTAAAGACAGCTCAAACTGTAGTTTGCGAAAAGGTTGCAAAGTTTCTTCAACTTTCTTAGGCCAACCATGTAGTATGTATCCAACCATCTGCTGAATACGAAAATCTTTTTCTGTTGCGGATTGAATCTCAGAAAGCTTTATAGCCAACTCTTCAACTACGATTGCTAAACGCACATCGTCGTCGAAAAAGTCTGTATTCGACAGAATGGGTTGTCTAGAAAGAGCATCAGCGGTGCTATTAGTAATTCCAGCTTTGTAGGAAATTTGGTAGGAGTAGGTTAGCAGTCGGGCATTCCATCTGCTAATCCTGCTAAACTAATTAATCAAGTTTTAATTTTTCAGATTAAATGTTTTACGGTATTTTATTTATTATGATTTTATGTTATAGGAAGACTGCTGATTGTGCGAAGCGGTATTGCTAAGTTCACGGAATCTGGTGTACTGTTGGAAGACGGGTCATCCATTTCGGATCTGGACGTCATAATTTTGGCAACCGGATACAGTATAGATTTTCCGTTTATTGAGCAGGATGTGATCCCTGTCCAGGACAATAGGGTGATGACTACATTTTTTGCATCCTCATGAGTCTATCAAAACATTTGCAAAACATCATCATAGGTTTACATATAATGCCATATAAAATATGTAACTATATAGCTAATGATGGAAGTTACTATGCTGAATGCTGAATAGCATTTACTGATTACATAATTATCCAGTGTATATTCTTGACTGTACATCACCTTTTAGTACACTAGTTTTTTCTAATTTCAGGTAGATCTCTTCAAATACATGTTTCCCGTCAATCTTCCCCGTCCCAGTCTTTCCGTGATTGGTCTAATTCAACCCATCGGTCCCATTTTTCCCATCGCGGAACTCCAAGCTCGCATCGCTCTCAGCGCGCTGACGGGTCACGTGACACTTCCGTCCGCCGACGCCATGACGTCTGACGTGGAGCGAGCTCGAGAGCGAATGCAGCGTCGCTTTGTGTCAAGTCGTCGACACACGATTCAGGTGGATTTTGTCCATTTTATGGACGAATTGGGCTCCATGTTGGGAGTGAAACCGAATTTGTGGACTCTCTTGTGGTCGGATCCAATTCTGTGGTGTCGCCTGATTGTCGGTCCCACCCTATCCTACCACTATAGGCTGGTTGGGATCCATGCAAAACCGGATCTGGCTCGAAACCTAATTTCCGGAACTTGGTCCCGAACGTTTCACCACCTGCGCACAGCAGCAGATGGAGTAGATCCCATCGAAATTTTCACTCCGACGAGTCTGGTTTGGTGGATCACTTATGCCCTTGGGAAGGTCGCTGCCTTTATGCTCCTAATTTGGCTGTTCCGAGAAGTGGTTGTTCTCATATTTTAGTGGAACAGAAATTTGTTGCCACAACAACTGTGGCTAACCAAAAGAGCTGACTCTTTTGCCAAAAAAGGAATTCTGTACTGTGTATGACCTTGGACGAGCTACGATATACGTACATATTTGTGTTATATAGAAAGATTTTGATTGGAATGGTTAGGTTTCTGACGTATGAAACTTCAGGACAAAGAAAAGAAGTCTGGATTAATTTTTGGATAGAGTGACTAATAAAACAATAAATAGTGTGTTGACTAGGAAGTGATAAGAATAACTAGGCTAGGCGAAAAGAGCTTAGAAAACAGTTAACATATAAGTGCCGTGGAGACAGAGAAGACAAGCATGCTCCTAAACGTGGCTATATTCCGCTGTTGAGCTATTGATATATCAGGAATAAGGATGTCCGGATTCAGATTGCTCTTTGTCCTATCCACCATTTAATCTCAAGTAAAACTAAATCTTAAGTTGTCCTAAAATTTTGTCAAATCTTCACAGTCCACGTTCATGTTATATACCTGAACTAAACGTCTGTATGTCATCTTTTAAACTTGCTTTATAAAATTAAAAAATCATATCATACTGAGAATCGAACTCGGGTTAATGCGATGACAGCCAAATGCTGAAAATTACATACAGAATTACTTGGGCCAAGATTAGCTGCTAAGGTGCTGGTTCGGGTGTGTGTATTTTTGGGCTTTTAAGGACTCGCAAAAACTGATCTTGTACCTCAACTACCTCTGCGCAGTGTAGAACGTTGTTATCTTCTACAAAGGAAACTAATGGTTCAAAGACATTGTACCCCCCAAATCTATTCAGCACGAATTTCTTCAGGGGTAAGAATTTTGAGCTTTAACTCGTTCACGCTAACTAGATTTTCAGAAAATATAATATCCCAACTGTGTGCTTTCAGAAAATCAGTCGTTTCCCAGAAAATATCACGGTAAATTGAGGGGCGAGGTAAAAATGCCAACCAAATTGAATCCCACCCACTTCAAATGGGACGTAAACCTTTCCTTTTATACGTAAAACCCCTATAGTAAACCTTTATAGTATCCCCTGAAGCTCTAGCTCTAACCGCTTCTGGAAATCGAACAACAATATCCGCCCCCGCTCCCAAAAGCCGGTCCAGACCCTCTGACTGAGAACAGATGCTGAGGTGCATGAATCTACAATTACCATGAAATATTGACCCCTCTAATAGTGATCATATCTGCGGGAGTTTGTCCCCCGCGGCTAAAACCGCCTCGGACTGCAAATCAGAAACAGAAATGGGAACGACCACAAAAATGTTGAGATTTCTCAGCAGAGAGGAGGAGCCCCTCTAGTGGAGAAAGGGCACCAGTCTCATCTGAATCTAGAAATAGCTGGTTCACAGGTTAAAATATGCTCCCGTTCAAACTTATCTGGCCACGCTTCAGCTACACCTAGACCCACCCAAATCAGAAATTTGTTTCTGTAAAGTAACAGTAAATTTCTGAACCCGAAGTGACAGTGATGCTGGTGCAGCCAGAGGGGACGGAACAGACTGCAAAGTCCGGAACGCTGGTGGTTGTGCACAGAATTGGTGGTGGACAGGTACAAACAGTGTGGCGCTCCCGAGGAAGGGGTCGAACCTTGCGACCTGCTGGAGCCATCTGTGGGTATTTCTCGCAACAATCATTTGGGCTGTGGTATCTGGTATACCACAGTGAGGGTACATTTTCTGACGCCTATCCTCAAATCGGTGTCTCGCATCTTTTCCTTTCTCGGACGATGCAATATTGTAGACCGGAAGGTCATGCAAAAGGAATCCCTAGAGCAGTTCCTGGGTGTAATGGCGTCAAGTTTGTCAATGACCCTCAAAATATCTTCCGTGGAGGGTTTCTCGTGAGCCCCTAAAGCGATAAGCAACGCAGCATATTTGTCATTTGCTCCGGCTTAAATCTGCTGCTCACGAAGCTTCTCAGTATCTACCGGGTCATTCCAAAAATCTAATTCCAATACTTCCGAAATATATTTACGTAAACGTTCGTACATGGAAGTTGAAATCAGTTCACAAATCCCGTACATTTTTGCAGATACGACAATTGGGGTTTAATGAACTGGGTCTTTAAAAACTCAGTGTTTTTATAAAAAATAATTATCGAAAGACTTGCCCCTGAAGCGTAAATTTGGTCTTTTCTTGTCAATTTGCTATACAAAAGTCTGAGCTACTGATCTTTAGGAATCTGATCGGAGCCGTCGCTTGCCCTCATTTGGAAGGAAAAGTCCCCTTCTTGGTCTTTCTGTGCAGAAAAATCTAGGGGCTCTGATTTGGTGGAGGTGGAGGGTCTGAAGCTACCCGCGAATTACTCAGAAACTCAGAAATATCTATTACGTCCTTGAGAATCTATCTGGTCCGCTCGCTGAATCGCTCGCTGAATTTCCCAAAGGTACGTATAAATAACTGGATGCACAAAAGAAGGGGCTCCCATAGGGACTTGTTGAGGGGAGTTATATACGCACATTATATTCCCATAACCAAACTAAAATTGCTGTGCCAAATTGCAAGCCAAACGTTTGCGGCATCGATTGCAAATTTTGGGGAATATGCGTATATTGCGAGTGTTGGAACGTGCCTGATCCTGGTTAGTTTCGCTAAACAAAATGCTGCGGCTGAGATTGAGTTTGCACATTGGGACTAACTGATGCCTGTATAGGTTGAGAAACGCACTGACATACCTTGCTGGTACTGGGAACCGGTGGGCACCAGACATGTGCAGGAAGGATAGTTTGGGGGGAGGGGAACCGGCGGCCATTGGCCGCCGAAAACCCGGATTTTTCCGGTTTTTTGGCCAAAACCCGGATTCTGGGGAGGTGAGCTACTGGTCTGGGGAGGGTGAAACCCCCACTTTCCCCTCAAGCACTTGTATGGTGGGCACCAAATATAGCCCGAATTTTGTCCCAAGTTCGGTGATCCCCTGGAGTCCTAGACTGAATTTGCCAAACTTTGGGCTCCCACAGTGGGTTGGACCCACCTCACCTTGCGATAAGAGAAGCACAATAATAACCATGTGCCGAAGTAGGAGCCTTCTTGACCGGGAATGGGGATAGTAAGATGTATGTAGCTGGCATGTGGAGGAGGATGAAACCTGAGCATCCCTACCCGAATTGATATTTAAATGTTGTCAGAGGTGCCCCTTGTATCAAATGAAGTTTGGGAAGTTGCAGAAGCGGCAGAATTCCCAAAGACCAAGGGGGTGGGATTGCTTACTCTCCAACGGAATCAAGTCATTTCCAGAATTTTGATTTGGAGAAAGTTCAGAATTTTTCGCCCAAACTGACAGGTCCCCCGAACTGTTTCCCCCAGATGTTGAGGAAATGGGAGTGAAGACAGCCCAAGGTCTTCCAATCTACGGTCTAAATAGGCCTACATTGCTGTTAACAGTTGATCGTCATGAGAATCCGACTCATCAATTTCTATGGAATTGTCAAAAGCATCAAACTGGGGGTCAGGACTCATACTCTGCTTATCCTGGGTAGGCTCTAGAAGCTCAGCAAATCCTGTCCTTGAAACAGAGATTTCACAGCAGTTTCCTCGCTGGAAGTTTGAGTTTCTGGGGGGTTTAACATCCTGAAGGACCTGCAGACAGTAACGTAGACGCCTGGGGCACTGCAGACTGCTAGAAATGGGGCCGGGTAACCCCAATTTGAGACCGGGTCACAGACCCCTGAAAGTTTTCTTAAAATGGCAGTCATATTGGGATCAGCAGATGTGAGAAGTGCGGGTTGCAGCAGATGCCCCCAACTTGTTATGGACAGATAAAGATAGCTAACAATCCTTAGATATGTTACTATGGTGTAGCGATATTCTAATCGTTCTTTTGTGAGATTGGCTAACTGCTTAATGCAGAAAGCCAATTGCTACTTTAAGCCAGTTCATGTTTTTGCTATCCCAAAGTAGAGCAACCTAAATGTATAACACAACTGAAACTAAGACCTACTCAAAGTTTTGGGGGAGAGTGGTAGGAATTCCGGAGGGAGGACCTTTCCCCCCCCCCCCTTGACCTTTAATCATTAACTGGCTTAGCCTTTGAACTTTGTCCCTCTCATAGTTGTGGGAGGGGGGGCTTGAAATCAGGTACATAGCCTCCGGGTGTCTGGGAGTACCCCTCCCAATTCCTGGAATAGTTCCCCCTGGACTAGCGTTGGGGGAGGAAACGCCCCCAGACCCCGACCCCCAAAATTTCAGTCTATACTCTTCAAAAACTGATCCCTGTGGCCCTTATATACTCATTTTAAGTTGTCAGCGTATGGAGTACAATAACCCGTGGAAAAGAGGTTGCATGCAACTGTAATAAATGCTGGTGTAACTTGTAACTCATTGTACCAAAGTATCTCCGGTGAAAACTTCAAACGATGTACTGTAGAAATTTCGAGAAGTAACCTGCATATTCTATAAGTAATGATTATCTACCATGTAAGTCCTGTAATTTCCACTGGAACATCTGAAGAGTGAAAGCTTAATTAACAGTGATATAATTATATTGTTACAATATGCAGGCCAATGTCTGCGATAATCGTAACTGTTTCAATTTTCGGCTGCTAAGTTAAAACGCTTCAGTGTCTTAAACTGTGACAGTCAACACAGAAAACCTGTGCTCATTGGAACAAGTTATATTTATGCGTTCCTACGCAGTTTCAGAAATCCGTTTAAACTGTTTGGTAGTGATGTTGACGTTGCTTTGCTGTCAGTTAATGTCAGGTTAAAATAGACCAACCGTCCCGTTTGTTTTCTCTACAATGCGCGTTGTCGACTATTTGAAAGCTTCTTTTTTGATTTCGCGAAATTCGATTTTTTACGGATAGCCAGATTTTTTACAGATAGATTTATAGCCAAAGCCAACATATACGTTTATGTATACTTTAATAATACTTTGCAAAGATTCTCAGACACTCCTGTCCCTGCGTGCATTCTACAGTAACTGTGGACAAAGCTGAAATTCGACCAGGGGATCCTTTCACAAAAAATTTACACAAGCTGCTTCCTTTTTATGAACCATTATTATTCATTCATGCTTGGAGTTAGGAAACCATTATTACATCAAATTTAGCTTAACAATGAATGCAAAGAAACTAATTCTGTTTTCCTAAGATTCACTGCACTTTAGAAGGAGTGTAATCTTCCAGATTTTAATCTTGCTGGTAAATTTTTCCGTGAGACATGGGTTATTAAACAACTCTATTAAATAGTTGGGGACCTTTTTTAGTTATTATGAAATCGGTCTTCGTTATAAAGAAATTAGCTAAAATGTATGCGCAACCTGTACTTTGTCTAATGTTCTAACCTTTCGGAGGTGACCGACCACTTTAGCTAGACATTTACAACTGGGACAACTAAAAGGGGTCCCGGGGTATTTGGCAAAAACTATATTTTCTAAGACGGCCTATGGAATAGCAATTGAGTGATGACCATGTCTCCGACAGTTGGCATCTGTGAGACCTTCAAATCTACAGTTTAATTATTATTATTATTATATTATTATTACTATTATTATTATTATTATTATTATTATTATTATTATTATTATTATTATTCCAGGTCGCGTATCTAAAGAAGTGATGGATTATTTGATTTCTGCAAAAATGACGAGTTTTTGATTCAAAATAAGAAATTTTGTTATATCTCAGGAAAGGAAAACTAGAAAACTTCAAAATACAAAAATGTAGATCAAGATAGGGTCTTTGGAATGAATATAGTTGCATTGTTAACAATGCTGCTGGCGCCTACTGTCAAAGATTGTGCCAAAACTGTGCCAAATGCAATGTCGACATTTTGAAACGTAATTGAGCGGACGATATTACAACGCCAAAACAATTTATTTTAGAAAGTTTCATGAAATTTCATCTTGATTTGAGCCGTCAACCAAAGATACGTGCCCAAAAGAAATCACCACCTTATCTTAAACGACTTAGCTTAAACTATTTCAACATCTCAAAAAATTCGTTGCATAAATAAATGTAAAATGAAAACAAATACATAAATTTAATTATATAAATTACTTAAATTATAAAAATAATAAAAATTATAAAAAGTACTTAAACGGTCCACCACATAGCGGGATACCTATCTTGGCTTCTGTATGGGCATAACACCACCGTTTTCTGCAAAAACTTTCAGCTAGTTATCAATTTTCCAGACCCTCAATTAATGTAATCTTACAAACTGAGGAATCGGAGCTATACCGCATTTCAGCGGCTTTTTTCGCCGCAGCTATGATTTTAACTGACCTGCATGCAATAAATCTGTTTCACAAGCGACGTCAGCCAGCCAGTAGTGCGAGTTTTTATATGAAGGTGAACTTTAGAGAAGCAGGTAAAGTGTCACATTGAAGCATTGATGTACCAAGCAGACGTCCGTGGGCGAAACCCCAGTGAACGAAGAACTTTCTTTGGCACTTGCGGGAAAGCTGGTTTTATTAAGATTGTTTGGCTTTATGCTAAAGAGTAGGAAAGAATTATCAGCTTAAGCGATAAAGAATGCCAATTAAATCGCCGCGTCAATTTTCCAAAAAATACATTGAACCTCATAAAAGTTCTCGGCTCAAGAGCTGCTTGTTCAATGAACTTGGTACACATTTGAGCTGAAATGGAATGAAATTGCTCCTGCTGTTTAAAATCGTTCAAATCTGTGCGATCCCGCTGACACTGACACCGACGTCTTGCTTTGCTCCGTTCCGGTTCCGGCTCCGAAACTTTCCGTTTCCCGTTTCGGTTCCGGTTCCGGTTCTACCGACTTTAACCCTAAACTCTAGTTTCTGTTTTTGTCCTGCTTATAGTGAATCCGAATGAGTAAACGAGTGGCCGTTATCGGAAGTGGCGCCTCAGGACTTGTCTCCATCAAAGAGTGTCTGGACTATGGCGTCCAGCCCGTCTGTTTCGAACAGTCTCATGATATTGGCGGTCTTTGGCGATACAAGCCAGAAAATATTCCTGGTCAGTTGAGGATCCATTCCATACTTTTTGTAATAGTCTGACTAATGCATGACTGGGTACTAAGCCCAACTAGCACATGTACAGGATTCAAACTAACATAGATAGAACTGTGACATTAGGTTCAGTGTCTTCCCCAACCTGCATCACACTTACAGAGGCCTGTAAAATAGTCCTGTCGTTGGATATGCATTTTTTGGGGTATATATATATATTTTTTTTTTTTATATATATATATATATATTTATATATATATATATATATATATATATATATATATATATATATATATATATATATATATATATATATAATAACATAAATATGAATTATTTTCAGGTGAAGCATCGATCATGAAATCGACGGTGATCAATTCATCGAAAGAGGCGATGGCGTTCAGTGATTTCCCGCCAGATCCTGATCTCCCCATGTATATGCACAATCAAGGAATATATCAATATCTTAAGTATGTCATAACTCATCGTATGAGAGAAATACAGATTCTAACCAGGGGTAATTATACGTGTGTACACCTGGCACTCCCACTGAATGAGCCAACGCCAAAACCGATTGAGTCAAGCTTGTTAGGTCGCACAGTGATTGATTCAAACATTAGTAGGATTGAGTCGGCTTTCGTTTGTTAGTAAATCACATTTAATTATGGGAGTGCCAAATGTCACTTATCACTCCCATGATTGATCCATGATCTAAAAATTTGTGAATAAGTTATACATAAACTCTGCTGATTGAGCCACCAATTTATTTGCTATTGTTTACTTCCCTTCACAAATAATTTAACTCAGAAATTTCAAAATTGCAATTTACTGGATACCGGTCAATACAAGTTTCATTTCGAATTCAACTATCATTTCGAATTGTATTAATTATGAACTGAATTCAATTTATTCAACATCAACATTCATGAGAAAATGGGAAATGCTGTGAATTATTAATGTGTTAGGGGGGACCTCCACCAAAATGGCAAATTTTGGCGACCCCCCGATTTTCAGATTTTGCTACCGCAGCGCAACTATATGTTTGGCCAAAAAGTGGCCAAAAATGGCACAAAAACTCGAAAATTAAGGGGTTTTTGGGCAATTTTGGTCCACCCCCCCTCCGTCGCACCCCCCCCAGAGTTTTGTCCAGCCACACCTATGCTTCTAGAGAGTAGAGACCCCTCCAAACACTCACCCCAAAAATGAAAAATTCTTATGCCAAAGTTAGCATTTTCAGCCGCAGTAGGTTTTAAAATAATTGGGAGGGGTAAAAAGGGTAACCAAACATGGTTATTCTACTATCAGCTATTAGTGAAGAGCCCATTCCAGAGTGAGTACCATACATGCGCTGGGGGCTCCGTGATTTCCCCCCAAAATCCAGTTTTTATGGTTTGTTGGTCAAAAAACCAGAAAATTCAGCTCGTTCGAACACTGGGCCCCCATCGCCACAAATTTACCACCTGCTCATGTCTGATAAAAAGAGTGTTGTTGTTTTACCGGCAAACCGTCTGGCCGGTAGAGAGCCACTCTCGTATGCCAGATTTAGCCCCTAATTTCAGATTTTTCTCCTACAGTAATTTTTCCTTTGTCCTGGCTACAAGGCGCAGAGCTTGTTATGCCACATGATGTTATGCCACACATTGTTCAAGACTAAAAACATTTTCTGTATTAATTTCAACAGCTAATTACGAGTTACCATTTGTGCAGAATAGCGCAGAATAAAAGTCGCTTTAATAACATAAACTTAAAATCATACTTTCGTAACCACTCATAGTAGTGTATCAAATCTCTTTTTCTACTATAAATTTATCGCCTTTCGCGACACCATTCCCATAATTACCATGCTTTTATACATCAAATAATAATTAAATGTCTTTGTCTACAATTCGCTAAATTTGCTGGTTCTGGTTATTTCACAGCAAAACTTCACATTTAGCTTCACAACAGCACTTATTCTGATCGAGTTTACTGATTCCTGTTGCAAGTAGTTAAGGGAATCTCGAACGAATATAACTACAAATGTTTCTATTCAGCTCCTATGCGGATCACTTCCAGCTAAGAAAGTGGATTCGATTTAACTGTCAGATCAAGTCTGTTCGAAAGGCTCCTGACTATGAGAATAGCGGCAGATGGATTGTCTCGTGGAAAAGGCTAAACGAATTCAGGTTAGCGACAATCAGGAGTACATAATACAATAAGCGTATGCAGTTCCATTAGCTGTATGGTCAGGACAAGTGGGCCTTTTTACCGCTTGTTTGGCACTAAAATAATCTCACTGCTACAGAGGTCAGGAACTGGTTCAATTCGACAAAGACTCGGCCAAGGTCTAGAGAAATCTTATTATCTGGACTATAAACAAGACTTTAGACATCAGATCAGGAGTACAAATTTAGCAGTTGGACCTTATAAACCGGGATGATCTATCTTCCATCGGCAACCTCCTCCCTTCACTTTGATCATTCCCTGATTCATAATTCGATGCGGAAATGCTGACAATTAGCTTATTGTCCTTTTTAGCGGCTCATCTGAGAGTCTTTTGGCGCAGGGAGTTAATTTAGCTAAAGGAGTTAAGGTTAACTTAATCCTTTTGAGCGCGATTTGATCAGATGTACCCTGGCTTAGAAACAAATCAGTTTAAGGTTAGTTGTGGGTCAGCTGAGGATAAAGTACTGGTTCAAAAAATTGTATTTAGTCCTCAATTAATTCACAGTTAATCCTAGTCTTATTTGTTGCAATCCAGGGTTAATTTTAGCTGCCCTGCTTCTGATTTTTAGCCAGCAGAAAGAAGAAGAGGATACATTTGATGGAGTCATGATCTGTACTGGACATCACGTGACACCATATCAGCCCTCCTTCCCAGGCTCAGAGAGATTTCGTGGGAAAATAATCCATTCCAGAGACTATAAGGTCCCCCTTGGCTACGAGGGTAAACGAGTCCTCGTCGTTGGCATGGGTAATACCGGAGGCGATATTGCCGTAGAGTTGAGCACAGTAGCCTCTCAGGTGGGTCCCCCCTTCATTTCTGTTGTAAATGTTTGACTTTTTCGCGGCAGCCTCAGCCGCCGCGAATACACTATGTTCAGAAACTGAGCTGGAATCCGTCTACAACTCAAGCTTAAATTTTTATCTTATACTAACGAAGCGCAGGATGGAGCAGTAGTTTCCAGAATCGTTCAGAATGTTCAGCGACCACAAAACTTTACGCAACTTTTCAGTGAAATCAGAGACAAAAAATTTTTTGGTTACCCTTGGTTCCCCTTGAAAATCTTAGAAACTTGAAATGTGTTAAAATACACCCATATAAATTTAAGCGCAATTATGTAGTTAAGTTTCTCGACTTTTAGACACAGGTGAGCGTATACGGTAGAATCACCGGATATGCGCTAAATTTTTGGAGTTCTTGTTGTGCATGTGTGTTGTCGAATAGTTTTCCAAGGTATTGCAGTGAAATGTTTAGGAATCACATCAACAGTAGCGTTCAGAAAAAGGTACCGCAATTGCTTTAGTAGGAAATAAACTAACAAAATACTTGTTATCCTCCTATAGTCCGGTTTGTGTTAAATATCAGCTTTTCACTTAAATACAACCTGGTTGAAGTCTCTATCTCAGTAAACTGTTTTCAATGTCAGAGGGGAGTGCTAAACGGTTAGAGTTCAAATTCGCAAATTTGAATTCGATTAATATCCTGAAAATCCTGGTTTTTACTGTTTCATATTTAGGTCTATGTTATCTGCCGTCAGGGAAATTGGGTGATGCGCCGACTGATCTGGAGAGGCTATCCCTTCGACTTGGCCATAAATTCCAGATTCCTTTCACTTTTTCTGATCTATATTCCATTTGTGGCCAACCGATCAATGGAAGCCGTCGCCAACCACGGTCTCAGTCACCGGATCTATGGACTGGAGCCGCGCCACAGATTTCGACAGCAGCATATCTTCATAAATGATGATCTTCCAACGCAATTATCCACTGGTAATCTTACCTGACCTAGCGCGCAGCGAGTTAAACGTGTTGAATGAATTGAGTTAGACTAGCTGAGTTTGGATGCAGCAAATGAGTAAAGTTAAATTAGCTACATGAGTTAAGTGTCATTTAGATGACTTGATGGTGAAACACTGGCGGCTCACGCGGCACTTAAAGAAGCGTTTCTAATCAGTGGGCCTATTCAAGAAAGGGTAGAGTAGAGTTCAAATTAACTCGATCCTTTTCATGAAAGAGTTAAAAGAGGAAACCTCAAGCTTGAGTGGAGTTAAAACGAACTAAAACTGTTATTTTAGGCACACTTTTGACTTTTACTTTGGCCTGAGTATTTATTTTTCAAACGAAAGGTCGACAGTTCACTCCTCGACGTTGAGTTAATGTTAATTGGATTTTATTTATTTCTGGTGATAATCTTATGCAGCAAAAATGATTATACTTTGGTTAACTCAAATTGTCCATTAGAAACTATTTTAGACAGTATAGCTAGCTATGTACAATATTTCAGATATTTGTTAGGATAAATTTGAATCGTTTAAATAGTTAATTTCTGCCAGTATATTTCCAGGAAGACTGCAAATTGTGCGAAGGGGTATCGCCAACTTCACAGAGTCTGGTGTAATTCTGGAAGATGGATCATCTATTTCCGATCTGGATGTCGTCGTCCTGGCAACCGGATACAATATAGATTTCCCGTTTCTTGAACAAGATGTGGTTCCTGTTGAAAATAATAGAGTATTTACTATGTTTTTGGTTGGAGACTATGAAAGCACTGAGGCAATAGCCAATCAGATTGGAAGCATTTCCTGACGCCACACGATTGGCCAGTTTACACTCTCCAACTCATATTATACTATACATCTATACACGAATGCTGGTGTTAAATATTAGCATCAGAACATTATTATCCATAACATTATGACAACAGGGGTACTCTATGTGTGGAAGCGTGACACATCCTCTGCACGAAAACGCTTTTTGGCCGATTTTTCCGTCTACGCCTCAGCGCAGCTTGACTCGTTTTTCTGGACACACTTACGTGAGCTCACCACATAAAACTGGTTTGTAGAATTTGAATGTCTGTTGTAGACATATGGAGGGGTTTAGGATCAAGCTTCAGTAACTTTTCATCCTTCGGTTTTCCAATTAATACACAAATCTGACTGTATTTTCTTCTGTTCTAGGTAAATCTCTACAAATACATGTTTCCCGTCAATCTTCCCCATCCCAGTCTTTCCGTGATCGGTCTGATCCAACCTCTGGGTCCCATCTTTCCCATCGCGGAGCTCCAGGCTCGCATCGCTCTCAGCGCGCTGACGGGTCACGTGACACTTCCGTCCGCCGACGCCATGACGTCTAACGTGGAGCGAGCTCGAGAGCGAATGCAACGTCGCTTTGTGTCAAGTCGTCGACACACGATTCAGGTGGATTTTGTCCTATTTATGGACGAATTGGGATCCATGTTGGGAGTGAAACCGAATTTGTGGACTCTCTTGTGGTCGGATCCAATTCTGTGGTGTCGCCTGGTTATCGGACCTACCCTCTCCTACCACTACAGACTGGTGGGAATTCATGCAAAACCGGATTTAGCCCGACAACTGATTTCCGGAACTTGGAACCGAACATTTCGCCATCTACGCTCAACCTCAGAGGGAGATCCTAAAGAAATCTTCACACCAACGAGTCTGATTTGGTGGATTTGTTATTCTCACGGGACAGTCGCAGCTTTACTGCTCTTGCTTTGGCTGCTTCGAGAACTGTTTTCTCTAATATTCTAGTGTTACGGAAAGGCTTATATCAAAATCTTGTATAATGTACCTACTCAACTATTACTGTGCCTAATTCAGACAAAATGACGGTGACAGAATTTGTGTACCTGAAGAATCACGTTATGCTTATTTTCATCAAGAAAATTAAGTAAACGCGAGCTGGCAACTTTTATACAACTGGCAAGCAACTCCACTGTAATTCATTGCAATGACAGCTCAGATCAAAACCCGCTTTTAAAATATTTTATTCTTCTAGATACAACAGTCATACAATGCCTCAATCATGAAGAAGCAATGAAAATTGTCTTCTCTGTATTCAGCCACTAAGTCGAAAGTCTTACTCCGAAACAGGAGAGAGCCAATGGGCCCCACTAAAACATCGCCCATTGGTTCGACTCTCACCTCCTTCAGACAAACACTTTTGCCTTAGTGACTGCAGGGCAGGCGTTTTTCACTCATTCCTTATGATTTTTCCTTATTTTTTGACTCGCCGTTTTTGCTCATTTGCTAGAAAAGTTATGGCTCTTCCGGAACGAAGAAGGACAGAATAAAACAACTCGCATAGATTAGCGTTCGTTCATGCATTTTGAAATCCCTTTTTGCTTTAATTTAATGTAATTAATTAATTAATTAATTAATTAATTTAATGCTGTAATTAAATTTAAATATGATTGAAATTAACAAGTCTCCCTTTTATATGAAGGGCCATTGAAGCTAACATACGCCTGCAGATGTAACACGGTAGTTTCTCAGAATTGTGCAATACTTTTCAAGTTCCAAGCAGTTTAAAATCCAATTAATTTACAGACCTTCTTAATGTCCGCTTGTTTGCAGCTTTCAGCTTTTTGAGGCACCTTAAATGCTTGTTAAACGGCCTGCTTCCTGAAGGCGAACAATAGCTCTCCTACAGAAAGCAATTTTTTGCCTCAGTCCTCTTGAAACTTCAAATTTTCTATTTTCTGACAAAAACCCTGAAAATATGTCAAACAGTTGGAGATGCCAGGTGTCCAGAGCAGGTTTCAAAGGTTTTTCAAATCAGTTCATAAATAGTCTCAGAAGTGAACTTTTAGACGTCATATTTTCAAAGATGCGAAGAAGTTTAATTGGTTGTGAAAAAGTTTGGTCATCAATCGTGTTCGGAGAAAAATATGAAATTTCTTTAGGGAGACCCCCTTTTTAGGGATCTAAATTAAAGAAGAGCTGAAGCTATTTTGTGAAACTGCTCGAATAAGTGGAGGGAGAACAATTGGTCACGCGATGTGGGAATAGATAAAGGGGGCGCTAATGTGATTTAGCGCCCAAATTAGGGCCTCTTTGACAGACATTTTTGTCAAAGAATTTTCCTTAAAACTTTTCCTAACTTAGTTAAGTCCCCCAGATTATTAGCATAGTTAGGGTTAGGTATGTCCTTCAAAGCTCTTGTTCTCCTGCCGACAACAACCGACTGTTTGAGGCACTTCCCCAGCCTGTGTCACAAAATTTATGCTGTCCGCTTATAGGTGTAAGCTGGCAGCTGTCTAAACTTTTTCCATCCTAGTTGGTGTCAATTTTCTGAGAAAAGGTTGTAGGTAATTCCTCCCGCTCTAACTCAAGTCTGACGTATCCTGCCTTGGAGATTGGTTTAATTGAATGTCAGAGTAGCAGTCTCTAATCGTTTCTTTTCTTTTTCTTCTTCTTCTTCCTCTTCCGTCCTGCTTGCAAAGGACCGGTTTCACTAGACCGACATCAAATTCGCCGAATTTGCCGTATCAGATTGTCGACTTTTTCGTATCTCTTTGGCCCGTTGCAGGATAGAGTAGGGGAGAGTTTTGTAAAATTAACTCATTTAACACCTTCAATTCCACTTAAGCTTGACTTTCTATCATTTAATCCTTTTGCGAAAAATCTAGTTAAATGTAATTAAGTTCCATTTCGGTTAATTCTTTCACGAAATGGGCCATAGAACCACAGACGCAGATCCATAGCGAATGCTCGAGAGCATAAGATAAACATTCAATCAAAGTACACCCAGGACTGCTTTGCATTTGCACATCCAGAAGATTTTGTCTTGAGTCCCGCCTAATCCTGTTAGATTTTCACTTAAAGTGAGACGACAGCGATAAAGAAATCTGGCTTTTTCATCAGCTTATGTTTAATTTATTAATCTGAGCAGAGATTGAAATATCTGACCTTCCTTTTATGCTTGTTTTTGGATATTAATGCTAAAGTGTGATCACTTGTTTCGACAGAGCACTGATTTTCGAATAAGTTTTTCCGAATTTTCAATTCCTTGGTCCATCTAATGTTACCTGTTGCAAAACTTGCGAGTTAGAAAAATTCAGAAATTAAATATCCCAGTACAGTTACAAACGGTCAAAAGTCAAAATGTTTGCTATCATTTTTGGTTTCTAGGTTTCCCTAACCATCCCCAGTTTGTCAACTCTAGTTCCTATAATTAGTGCCGTCCCTAGTAGGTCAACTCTTTTTCCTTCTATTCCCAGTTTGTCAACTCTTTTTCGGTTCATCCTCAGTTCGTCAACTCTTTTTCAGTCTATCCCCAGTTTGTCAACTCCCTTTTCATGCCTTGTTGTTTGAACTCCATCAGACCTTTGTGGTTCAATAGCCCGAGTGTAACAGTACTGGAACTGCAAACATCCGGGTGTGGTTCAAATCCCAGCACTAGTCTAACTTTTTCAATCTTTTCACTTCCACTCACTCTGTAGGTATGGGTTTATCTTTAGCAGTGATTTCTGACTTCTGGAGCACCTTTCACCTGCTAGTCAATTTGGTCAGCTCTACAGATCCTCCTACCTAGATTAGGTGATGGATTTTGGGATATCCAATCCATCAAACCAGATGACAGGAATTGTGACTTCCTATATCTTTTGAGATTAGATATATAGGTTAAAGATAAAGCAAACGGAGATGGTTATCCCTTGATCTCCTTAACTGCTAGTCATCTTAAGAGGTCACGTGAGGACATCTGACCATTAATTAAAGATAAAGCTAATTAAGTCTTAATTGACAATTAATTCGTTCAGCATCATGGATTGATTAATTGATGATCACGCTGTACTAATGTCCTAATAGTTAGATTAGCGTGCCTGTCTGTCAGATTGCATAATTTTTGAGTTTGGGTCTTTCGCCTTCTGCGTGACCACTTTCTGTTTATCAAATGTACTAAAAATTCAATTATGTTAAAATAATCTTCAAAGAATCAAACATCTCAGAACTCCCTGGGAGAAGCAGAGTTGCTGTTGTGTGGTGCGCAGCTGAAAAAAAGTTCCAGAAAAAATTTTTCGGGATTCGCTTTAGGAGGACTTGACTTATTTGACGACTAGGTACTCCAGAAACAGAAAAGGTGTTGGCCTGGCGTTTGCGGAATCGAACCACGGATCTCCTGGACTGTCAGTCAGGCGTGCTACCAAGAGACCAAAGAGTCAGAACGGATGAAAACATAATTTCTGTATTTTTTTCGTGCACTCTGTATACCATGGTTTATGTCATTTACTCTCCTCATTACTCCAGTCTCAGGATAGCCTTAGAGTTAGGCTAAGTTAGTTAGACTTAGTTCCTTTTTGCGGAAGATTTTAAATGGGGCTAAACGAGTTAAATTCACCTCGGTCCTGTTGTTCAAGAAAAAGTTAAAAGAGTGAATGCCAAGCTTGAATGAATGTACAGCGAGTTTGAAAAAGTAATTTTACTCTTAAACCTTCTCCAGTTTTTGTCTATTATATAGTTATTGTTTATATTGGTTTATATACAATTCGTCTATTATATGCATAGGTATATTATAGTATATATAATTTTTTTCATCCACCTTTTCTGTGATAATGTTCAGTTCACAAAGGGGAAATTGAACTGAACTACTGTTTTCATGTTTATTTTATTGGTATTTACAATAATTTATATTTTGTTGTCTCAAAAGGTCACTCAAACCTATTTTATTTATGCTTAAATCCGCCCCCTCCCCAAAGTGAGCGACTTTACTTAATTAAGTTGATCCCAAGCTTCTCAGTTCTAAGTATTAATTATATATTCAAGCTTCCCATTTGCATATGGAAACATCCTTTGCTTTGCCAGATAAGGTCAAATTGAAAACTGTACTTTGAATAACCACTTTCGGCCGAAAAACGATCTTTGTTCAACATTGTAACTTTATCGCAATTACTTTGTCTGAAATTGTGAAAAATCAGTAGAATAGCATTTTAAGATTAAAATTTCAACTAAGTCTTTCAATTAGTCTTTTGTCCGCAACTGTTAAGTTTTTCACTCTCAAAAATGTCGTCATTTTTTGGTAAAAATTCAATTTTCTTCCACTCACTGTTAGCGGCTAAAACGTCAGCAGCACATAACAATTTAAACTCCAAACTCCCACTTTTTAATTATTTGATGCTGTTTTGTGAATTGTTTAAATTTGAAACTTTTAAAAATTCAGTCATTGTCTAGTCTCAGCCGGCGCAATTGAAATATTGATTGTGTTGTGGAGGAATTTTTGTTTATCTATTTTGACTTAGAGCATTCGTATGTGTCAGTTGTTGCGGTTATTGTTATCAGTCTTTCAAAAGTGTCCGTCTTCTTACTTAGCTCATTTGTTTCAATTTAAGACACATTTGCTCCTACCTTCCTTCCTTCCTTCCTTTCTGCTGATTGATCCTTAAATTACTTTAACTTGTTAAAATTGTTACATATAAATTACAAATATAAATAAATTACATTAAGTCATTAATAATTTAGTGTTATCAGTAAATGTTAGAATTATTGAATTTTCTTCGTTGTAAAACATTTAGTTGGTTAATTAATTAATTAATTAATTAATTATTTTATTTATTTAATTTAATTTAATGTAACACATTTATTTTAGTTTATACTTAATTTGCAAGCAACCATAGGAAAGCAACATCTACACATCTTGGCACACTGTTATGTGATCATGCTTTAGTAGGAAGTTTGGATTAATATACGCACCGACTTGATTTTCGCCGGCCGCGTAGCGGCTACTAAGACAAAACTATAAAGTTTGTACACACATTTGTTGATCGGACTCATAATAAACGGCACCGATTCTTGAGAGGTCCTGTATCTATTTTAGCTCAATGTTTACCTGCCCTTGTACCAACCAAAGTCTGGGGGAGCGCCTGTTTCAAGGCAAAATAAGCAAGTTTTTTCGAAATTTTAGCAAATTTGGTAATTTTAGACCTACCTTTCCTGGCTTTGCCCCTTGTCCCGTAGCAATAATTTTGGTAGCCCTCGTACCGAACCTCCAATTTTTTATGTATACCGCACCCCCTTGTTAGGAAAGAAGTGTACCCGGATTGTTGCTTGAATCATACCTAGGTCTTGTCACGATTACCTCCCCACAGCTCAAAACCATTAAAGCTTAGCCAAATGAGCCAACATTCGTTTTGCCCACGCCCAGTTCCAATCAGGGTTTTGTGGTCGCCGAACTTTATGCCAAATGGCCTCAACGACTCTATTTTTTTAGGCCATCACCCAAAAAATTTAGGCCATCCAAATTTGTTAATTTTTAGGTTGCGCGTTATTGTACGCATTGTTAACATTAGAGTTATCATTGTATTCAAGCGTTATATATTCAAAAATCGCTGTTTAACAACAAAAATCGCCATCGTCACTGTTTAACACACCAGCAAAACTACGTTTTTTCCTTAAAATGGCAGAAACAGAACCTTGTTAGCATAGAAATATATAATAGTGCACGACAGTATTAATGAATTAATGAATTTTTAAAAAAAATTAAATCAAGTAGGAGCATACGAGTATAGAGAACCAAAGAAAGAAGAAAATTAAACTAATAGAAATAAAGTTAAACTACTAAGAAATATCATTTTTTGATGAAATCTTTATACGTAAATGAAATTATAACTTGAATGTGTATTTACAAGTGCAAATAGACAATGTAACTAGCTGGCGCATGGCGTAGCGCTGAAATAAAAGTGAAAATGTATATATAAATTCGCGCGGAAGGCGCGCAGATTTTTTGAGACAATTACTGTTTTTACTTAAAAATCAATAAACTTTAACTGGGTTTTCGTCGAAAAATTTAGGCCAAATGGCCTCAACGGCCAAAATTCTGTAGGCCATCGACTCATAAATTTAGGCCATGACCATGACCTAAAAACCATGGTTCAAATACAGCAAAATTTTTCGATTCCGCGAAACACTACTTTTTCAATTTCTAAATGGGACCAAGGGAAACCAAAAAACATTGTGTCTCCGATTTTGCTTAAAGGTTGGGTTACTTAATATAATAGGTTGCTTAATTTTGCTTAATGTTGGGTTGCTTCATATAATGGGTTGCTTAATATAGGGGTTTTCGGGCCGCAGAACATGAATCTGAAGTTGGTTTTTTCGATTCACCTTTTCGTTAGTTCAGCATGAGCTTACACTTTAAGCTTACAACTTTAAAATTTGACTTGAAAAACGGACTTCAGAATCAGGTTCGTGTTCTGCGACCCCGAAAACCCCTATATACAAATTTTCATCAAACTCTAAGATAAAATGTTTGGATCTTTTGCGCTTTCCCCCCCAGCCCTAACTTTTGATTTTTTTGACCAATAACTTTGAAATTTGGTGTGGGTGCATACTGGAGGCTGGTGAATTCAAAAATTCAAAAATTTTAAAATTTTAAATTTTTTTAAAAAATTTTAAATTTTTGTTTGGTAAGGGGGGACCAAGGGGAACCAAAACATTTTTTGAAAAAAATGCTGAAAACATGCGTACAAGGGTTTTCTGGGGCGCTGAGCACGAATCTGAAATCCGTTTTTCGATTCAGCTTTTCGTTAGCTCAGTATAAGCTAAAGTTGTAAGCTTAACATGTAAGCTTATACTGGGCTAACGAAAAGCTGAATCGAAAAACGGATTTCAGATTCGTGCTCAGCGCCCCAGAAAACCCCTGTATGCATGTTTTCAGCTAAATTTTTTTCAAAAAATTTTTTGGTTGCCCTCGGTCCCCCCTTACCAAACAAAAATTTAAAATTTTTAAAAATTTTAAAATTTTTAAAATTTTTGAATTTTTGAATTCACCAGCCTCCAGTATGCACCCACACCAAATTTCAAAGTTATTGGCCAAAAAAATCAAAAGTTAGGGCTGGGGGGAAGCGCAAAAGATCCAAATGTTTCGCTTCTCCCGGTACCCCACTGCGAAGTCGAAAAATTTTGTTATATTTGAACTCAGCGTGGTCGAAAACAAAATTTTAGCTCATTTGGTCAAGTTTAAGGATCTTGATCGGTGGGAAATAAATAGTGTCTCTAAAGATATCATTTCTCGTAATTTTCAGTTTGACTCTCCGAGGATAACAACATTAGAGTCCTCCTGAAAGTGTCATACTCTCGAATCTTTGCTAAATGACTATAATGAGTCACTCTTTGACCTTAAAGAGTTCGTGATTTGTTTGCGATAGAGTAAGAGTGATAGAGTGAAATACAATCTTCCTTCAGCTCAGATCTACTTTGTCTCTACTCCTGCTCGGTCCTTTTTTTCTCCGGAGACTCATCTAATAGAGGAACACTCTGAAAACAGCCTTTTAATGAGACACTCAATCTTTCCTTGTTCCTCATTTAAATGACTGGAATAAACTAAATCCATAAGCGGTGACTGCTTTGAAGTCTTGGACAGTATTTGTTGTCGTAAACAAACAGTCTACTAACCTTTTTTTATTGTTTTTAGTCAAAACAACCGTTGAAACGAACTCATTAATGAACGTAGTTATTTAAGACTCAATTAGAGTATTGACGGCAAAAGCTTTTCTTCTATTATTTGACATGTTCCAGCTTTTACCGGAAGCTTCCTGGGAGTTTCGTGAAATGTTGAACCTAAGCTTTTTCTGTTTATAACCTAAACGCGGTCGGGGGTGTTGAGTAAAACGTTGTCAAACTCATTTCATTCTCACCCCAGTAGCTCCTATTTTTCCAATAAACATAATCATTCTTCCAACACCAAACCGGGGGGAAGAAAGGGGCCCGCGCCATCAGCTTCTACTTTATGCTATTTTGAACAGCAACAGGAATAGGATAGGCGCAATAAAATGACGAAGAAAAAAGTGGAAAGGGTTTTATTTGATGCTTTTTAGGACCATTTTAAATAGAGGGAAAACAGCCCCGGTTTCCCCTTCCATTCTCCAATTATTTATCGTTTAGTGGTGAAATTTTTGGAGTCATCTTGAGCTATGGAATTCTTTACTACTGAAGTCATGCTGCCGCTCAGTGTGAAAAAAGAATCATTAGATTCTTGCCGCTTGTGATTAATATTCATTCTACACTTTTTTCTGTTCGATATTTTCCCTCAGACCATGACTGTCACCCGAGATGCGCCCCGACGTTCGGGCAGCCTGGGGGACCTGAGTAGACCGTCCCCCACCTCCACCCTCATTTCGTCCAGAGCCGGGGGCGGGGGACCGTCCACCTATCACCAGAAAGTTGGGGAAAAGAAATCCACGACATTCGACGAAGTTCCCAAGGCAATTCCCATGAGCCCTGAGGACGAACGCTTTTGGGAAGAGGAGCAGGCCCAGCGAGAAGCCACTCGGCGGAATGTGCGACGGGTTGTGACAGTGATCGGTGTTGGACTGACCCTAATTTGCATAATTCTGGTGGCTGTGTCCCTGTCATTTGGATCCAAAATTGATGCACTGGGTAGGTGAAAGAGTGTGTGTTAGGTTTTGAAAGTCTGCTGAAGATTGAAGTTGTGCTTGAATGTCTAGCGATGCAGGGTGTGCCAGGATTTGCTTCAGCCGGAAATCGAACCACGAGCCTCCCGATCTGCAGACAGTCGAGTGCTACCGTTACACAACGGAGCCTGGAGAGATGAGCACATAACTTTTATCATACTATCATATACTGTTATATTAGCATACTGCACAAAACTTTCTCTCTTTTCTGTTCTTGGTAAAGGCAGAGAAATGAAGCGACCTCAACACAACCTTTGATTCGAAAGATTCGTACCTCATTTAGGAGAGACTACAGTTACGTAAAGCCTAAATAACCAAAATTTCAGCGGAAATTATAAGGCCTGTACTGCGCTGAGCAGTGCACTAAAAACGAAACCATGCTTATCGCAGGAATAGGAAGATCAGCAGTTGGTTTTGCGGTGACGATTAGCAAGTCAGTGGGCAAATCGGAATCACCATGGTTCGATCCCCGGCTGAGCCAATTCTTTACTTTCCATCCAGATGGAACCCTGGTCCTCTACCAGCATAGTTTCGACGTCATTCCTTACATGACCTCTGCATTTTAGCAGAATGGTTAAAGCTTAGCATCACTACCTACCACTAGATTAAGCTTAGCTTGTCAACATCCTAATCAGTTTTTGTATGCTTCGTCGTAAACACATAGTTCCCTCAGAGTGTCAAAAT
>JASAND010009759.1:0-17394 GCA_030248195.1 Trissonchulus latispiculum
GCTCGGAGAGCCCCCCCATAATATGAGCTATAAAGGCACTTTGCGGATTTTGAAAAGTGCTAATTAGGCATAACTAATTAACGGGAAGGAATTAAGAGCTAATATTTACATTTTTGAAATCTCCAGGCCGAGAGCTTTCGAATGATACCAAACTTGCCCGGAAAAAATGAACTTTGAAAAAATCGACTTTCTCTTACGGGTTTGAAAGTGGGGTTTTTTTTTCTCTGTATTCAGCATGATTTTTGTCAATTTTGTGTTAACTCGATTTTTCGAACGGCCCATAGGAAAAATTTTTCTATACTATTTTTTGAATTTCTAGGCAATGGTACTTAGCAAGTTTATGTTTTTTTTCCGAATTTCAATCTGGTTCGATTTTTATAGATGGTCAAAAATGGAAAAAATAGCGTTTTTGGACACCTTCAAGCTGAAAAATTTCTAAGTCCGAAAATTTTAAAATAGTCTAAAAACGGGCAAAAACAGCTTTTTTCGGCCTTAGGGTGTGGTACCCCTAAATAGTAAATCGGGGTCGCTGAACACGATGAGCATAGTGCCGACACCGTATCTCGCCTGGTTCATCTGGTTCAACTGGTTCAAAGTTGAACCAGTTCCTGGTTCAAGCTACTGGAGATAGCTAGAAGGCTGAAATTTTGCATACAAAGGTTATTGGGCATGGGGAATTCACTGGTGGTGTTACTTTGGTGATCCGACCCATGGCTGGCCAGATCTGGTTCAACTGGTTCAAAATTGAACCAGTTCCTGGTTCAAGCTACTGGAGATAGTTGGAAGGCTGAAATTTTGCATACAAGGTTATTGGGCATGGGGAATTCACTGGTGGTGTTACTTTGGTGATCCGACCCATGGCTGGCCAGATCTGGTTCAACTGGTTCAAAGTTGAACCAGTTCCTGGTTCAAGCTACTGGAGATAGCTAGAAGGCTGAAATTTTGCATACAAAGGTTATTGGGCATGGGGAATTCACTGGTGGTGTTACGTTGGTGATCCGACCCATGGCTGGCCAGATCTGGTTCAACTGGTTCAAAATTGAACCAGTTCCTGGTTCAAGCTACTGGAGATAGCTAGAAGGCTGAAATTTTGCATACAAAGGTTATTGGGCATGGGGAATTCACTGGTGGTGTTACTTTGGTGATCTGACCCATGGCTGGCCAGATCTGGTTCAACTGGTTCAAAGTTGAACCAGTTCCTTGTTCAAGCTACTGGAGATAGCTAGAAGGCTGAAATTTTGCATACAAAGGTTATTGGGCATGGGGAATTCACTGGTGGTGTTACTTTGGTGATCCGACCCATGGCTGGCCAGATCTGGTTCAACTGGTTCAAAATTGAACCAGTTCCTGGTTCAAGCTACTGGAGATAGTTGGAAGGCTGAAATTTTGCATACAAAGGTTATTGGGCATGGGGAATTCACTGGTGGTGTTACTTTGGTGATCCGACCTATGCCTGGCCAGATCTGGTTCAACTGGTTCAAAGTTGAACCAGTTCCTGGTTCAAGCTACTGGAGATAGTTGGAAGGCTGAAATTTTGCATACAAAGGTTATTGGGCATGGGGAATTCACTAGTGGTGTTACTTTGCTGATCTGACCCATGGCTGGCCAGATCTGGTTCAACTGGTTCAAAGTTGAACCAGTTCCTGGTTCAAGCTACTGGAGATAGCTGAAAGGCTGAAATTTTGCATGCAAAGCTTATTGGGTATGGGTAATTCACTGGTGGAATTTGTGATTGCTACTGCCACAGTTATGGTAGCGTTCCCAAAAACTAGACTGAGGACAAGTATGAAAAATGCTCCTTGCAGTCGCATGAAAAAGTTAATATGAGCTATGATGGTCAACATTTAAATGTGTCAAGGACAAGATTTAAAATGTTTAATATGAGCCAACATCTAAATAAGTAGAGGACAAGATGTAAACGGCTAATATGAGCCGCTACGTTTCTCTTGGGCTCATATTGACGCGACTAAAATGGCAAACATTATACAGTTTACGGTTGGCATATAAGCATCAGTGTTTATAAACGATTTGATTGGCTTGGGAATATTGAATTTATGTGATGATTGCGATGATAACTTCAAATGTGATTTCTCAAGATTTCGCAACATGTGTAAGTTCCACATTTTCGTTTCTTCATTAGATTGGACTTCGGTTTCGTTTTGTTGACTTTATGTGGTGGCCTTAAATGTGTACTTGGATGTAGCGGTGGAGAAGAAAACATTTACGTACAGCTTTGCAAAATTAATGTTTATGCGTCGTTATTCATGCAAGCCATTTCAGTGTTGGATTAAAAGTAAGCAAAAGCTAAATGAGCGTCAATATGAGCCCAAGAGAAACGTAGCGGCTCATATTAGCCGTTTACATCTTGTCCTCTACTTATTTAGATGTTGGCTCATATTAAACATTTTAAATCTTGTCCTTGACACATTTAAATGTTGACCATCATAGCTCATATTAACTTTTTCATGCGACTGCAAGGAGCATTTTTCATACTTGTATATATATATATATATATATATATATATATATATATATATATATATATATGTATATATATATATATATATACATATATACACTGGCGTAGATACAAAAAAAATTTCAGGGGGGGGGGCCGTTTGGACCGGAGTCTGGGGGGGGGGTTAAATTTTTTATTTTTTGCTCAATGTACATTGAACTTCAATGTATGAACACTACGTACAAACTTTTTATAAGGTTCTAAGCTAAAATCTATTGTAACCGAAAGCGGCATGCTAAAACCCAAAAGGGGGGGTCTGGGGGGCGGAGCCCCCCATAAGTTGAGAAAATTTTTCAATTTTGCCATTAAAACGCTATTGAAACATTGAATTCTTTGCATTGTATATTATCAATTGCCAAACCAAATTTTGTAGTTTAATTTGATATATATTTTCCACTTGTACAGTCTCGTACGAAAACTCAGATTGGATGCTCCCATTATGAGAACAGGGTATTCCAAGCAGCACATTTCCAGTATCCACCATTTAAGGCAATCATGTTTGCAGTAATGCAGCTAATAAAACTACAAAGCTGGCAAAGCAAAGTAAAGCAAAGCAAACTAGTAAAGGTTTAGTTATATATAGTATACTAACAACTAAGTCGCGCCGAAGGCGCGAAAATTTTTGAATGAAGTACAAATGCACTAATTTTTGGGGCATTTTTGTACAATTTCTTTGCGTTTATAATAAAGTTAAAAGCCCGCGCTTCGCGCGGGCTTAAAATTTTTTTGGCCAATTTTTGTCATGGGGGCAAAACCATTTCGGGGGGGGGGCGGCCCCCCCCCCCCCCCCCCCCCCCCCCTATCTACGCTAGTGATATATATATATATATATATATAATTTAGGGATGGGCGCGGAAAAAAAGGACTGACTGGAAAAAAGGTTTTTTCCGTTTTTTTCCATTTTTCCGATGGGGTGGAAAAAATGGAAAAATATTCCTAACGTTATTTTGACGATTTTTACAATAAAATATTATGTTTTCTGAGCTTTTCCAGCAATTTCACACTATATTTACAACCTTTTCCGTGGGTCATAGTAGGTGGGGGTATGCTAAATCTGACGAAATTGTATTTGGGTTTTTTCGATGCATCGGAAAAAAATGGAAAAATATTCGGGACATGTTCTGAAAGTTAATTTATAACATCGGAACATTAAAAAACCATCAAAAACAATGTTTAATGAGGTAAGAATACGATATTCATGCATTTGAGCTAACTTTGGGATTTAGCGTTTTTCCCTTGGAATGTGAAAATGATTGCGTAACTCAGGTAGAGTTAATAATTCAATACCTAACAGTGGAGTGTTCAACCAAAACTGTTAAAATATCTGGTATTGTTTACTTTACGGAGCGTGTTACCTATGAAAACCACAAACTAGGTCTAGTTGAACCGCCAAAGTATACAGAAGTGACCTGTCCTTTGCTTTAACAGCGTCACCCGCTGAAAATATTTGATTCCTGTAACCACTACTGGAATCTTTCTAAGCGCTTGTGTAATTGCATTACCCCTGTGGGGCTACAAATATCGTGAAAACTGCTTCTGTGCATGCAAAACATGAAACAACGCAACTTTTAGCACATTGTGTAATTTTGGAGTGACCGGAAAAAAGGAAAAAATGGAAAAAAATGGAAAAAACCGGAAAAAAGGTTTTCCCCCGGCAATCTTTTTTTCCGGAAAAAAACCAACCCTAAATTATATGATTATAATGATCAAGTTACGTAATCATTTACGATCTACGTATATATATATATACGTATATATCTATCTCTACTTTTATAATTTTAGATAGATCCTCCGCTGTCAATTGAACTACCGCCCAAAGAGTCCAAGTCAGCCTCGGAGCGTCGCCGTACCAGTACCGGTGCCGCTGCAGCCAACAAACATCATCACTCTTCTCATTCGGCCGTTCTCGGGAACAACTCCTCCGGAGGCTCCCTAGGACCCAAGCATCAGCGTCTCTCTCAGCATCATCATCATCACCACCATCATCAACATCTAACAACTCCCTCCCCAGTCACCCCAATCAGTTCCTCTGTCAGTCTTAGTGTCGATTTTCTCACAGGTGCCCTCTCAGCTGCTGTCGCTGCCGGGACTCCACCCGCTGGCAGTCTTCTGGTCTCCAATCATCTTCCCAGCAGCCATATCTATTCATCCGCCTCCGTCAACCCGCACCACCACCATCCTTCCTCCCAGCTTCCATTGACAGCTCCTGTCAATCATCCGCATCCGCTATCGATAGCCGCTGCCGCTGCTGCTGTCGCTGCTGCAGCCGTCGGCTCTTCATCCGCAACCGTTGGCAATTCATCCGCAACTCCGTCCTCCTCACCGTTTGCCGCTGCCGCTGCGCTGGCCGCTGGACCGCCCGCCTCCCACCCGTCTGTCAATAGTCATCACAACAGTCACGTCCTTGCGGATCACACCCTATCGTCACTGTTTGGCTGTGCTGCACCGACGGCTGCTAAACTAGCCAGAACCGACTTTTTTGGCTCGCCTACTGCTGCTGCTGCTGCTGCTCATTATGCGAATAGTAAGAATGAAGCAAAATTATAAATGAAAGAAAACTAAGATAGTAATAAATGTGTAGTAACAACAGTGATATGCATACAGCTCGGATAGACTTAATGCTAATTATATATATACTCCTTTACTGTAAATAGAAGTTTGTGGTAGTATTACTAGGTTTATTTTAGGCAAAAATAAGTGAGGGATAGAGGGGGGAAGGCCCCCCACTGGGGGGGGGGGAGGGGAGAGGTCGAAAATTGGGGGAAATAAAATGGGCCAAAAATGCTAAAAATGCTGTATAAACAGCCTGTTTTTCACATACACTGCTATAACTATGCTTAAAAGTGCTCAAAAATCAAGTTTTAGCACCAACAGAGGCGATTTTTGATCAAACATTTTTGACCAAAAATCCTAAAAATTTGGCAATTTCTTAGGGTGATTGGGGGGGGGTAGCCGAAAAAAGTGGGGGGTGGGGCCGAGTGGGGGGGAGGTGCTCGAGTGGAGGGAACCCAAAATGTGGGGGGCGCGCCCCCCGCCTTCCAGTAAACTAAACCCTGATTATTATCCTTTGCATGTAGCTACGTTTAATCAGATTATACACGGACTGGCTCACCTGAAGCGAAATTATCCACAAAAAGTTGTCTCCTTTTCTATTTTTCGTCCTACATATGATCATACGTATATTTCTGTATGTATATTCGTATTATTTTAGTGTCAATGAGTGGTCGAAGTATATCGAATGGCCCGATGTCCGGGCGTCCTTTGGTTGCCCTACTGGACGGTCGAGACTGTCAGATTGAGATGCCCATTCTCAAGGACATTGCCACTGTTGCATTCTGTGATGCTCAATCCACTCAAGAGATTCATGAAAAGGTACCCAGATTTAACCATACTTGCCTTTTTCTTCTCTGGTTATATATCTGTATTCTTGTTTTTTGATAAAAGCAGGACAAAAGCAACAGAATGTTATATTAATGTCTCCGTAGTCGTTGATGTACCTGGCTTACTTCTGCTGGGGGTAGGGCCCCCCTCATTCGGAAGGTTCCCTCCCCCATTCGAGGCATAAAAGCCCCCCTCGACCTTCCCCAATAAGCCGAAAAATTGTCAAATTATACCATTTTTACTCTTAACTTCCGAAAAATTTTTCGGTTTCTCCTTTTTGGCTATTTGGGCTTAAAGACATCTAAAATTAATTATTTTTAGCGATTTTTAGCAGTTTTACGCAAGAAACAAGAAACCTAAAAAGTCGCGAAACCTTTTAAAAACTCTATGCCCCCAGTTTTTGGGTAGCAGCCCTCCCAATCAATTGGAGGGGGGGGGGGGCTTCTTCGAGCCCCTCCATAACGTTTGGTCTAGTAAGTAAGCCAGTGTATCTTATATTTATTTGTCTAACTGGGTTTCGAAGCCATTGTTATTAAGAGTTGTATTGGATTTTGGTGTTACAGCTTGTTGTCATTTGACGTTTAGGTTTTGAACGAAGCTGTGGCCGCTCTCATGTGGCACACCATCACCCTGAACAGGGATGATCTGGAAAAGTTCAAAGCACTGCGATTGATTGTCAGAATTGGATCGGGCGTTGATAACATTGATATTAAAGCCGCTGGCGATATGGGTAACTAACTTTTTGCATGTTACTTGAACGTTAAACATGTTAAAGGATGTACATACATGCATGTACATGTTTATGTAGCGAATTCGGGGAGAAGTTGCCTCGTAATACCAGGAGTTTCATAAATATGCATTACGTAGATTTCGAGAAAAGTATGTGCCCGTTACGATTCTCAATATCCTCTTGATCTGTACGTATGTAGCAGTTTTACGTGCACATTGCGACTAACTCAGAAACGACGAAGCGTCTGTAAGGATTGTCGGTCTCTTATGCCTGCTTATTTTCTGTTTCTGAGAAGCCATAGTCGGTTATCGATTACACATTCCCCTCCTTTTGCTTGCTTATATCTGTGTATTCATTAACACAAATACTAGTCTGAGTTGACCTGTTTTTGTTTGCTTGCTTGCTTGTTTGTTTGTCCATTTATCTACTGTTTATTTATTTACAGGAATTGCTGTTTGTAATGTGCCTGGTGTAGAGGTTGAAGAGGTGGCCGACAGTACTTTATGCTTAATTTTGAATCTCTATCGACGAACATTCTGGATGGCCAAGGCCGTATCGGAGGGTCGTCAGTTTCTGGGACCAGAACAAATTCGGGATGTTGCCCAGGGCGCTACCAGGATACGCGGAGAAACGCTAGGATTGATTGGCTTAGGTATAGGGTTAAACCTGTACATCTAAATTGTATACGTGTAAAGCGCATAAGTACGTAAAGTGCATTGCTCAAGAGTACATAATACATACCTAAGAGTATGAAAGCGTCAAAACATACTTCCTCTGCACGCTATCGGCTGATCCCACCCCAATGAATCAGAGCCCTCTTGACCCCGCCCCTATTCATCTACGTCGTCCAGGTCTGTTAGTATACTTGCGTGTTAACCTTTGGTAATTATACGCTTGTGTACAAAATACACAAGCACGGGCTTTTCTGTTTGAACCCCATACATAGGATAGGGTGAAGGGGGGGGCTTTATTTATGGAGGGAACAAGCTGATACATCGGATGGAACATCGGCATGTACTCTTTGCATTATGTTTTGTGATGCTCTTGCGTATTTATGTTGCTGTTTGGATGGATGGATCAAGAATGTTTTTTGGAAAGTTTCCAGACGTTGGAAGACTGGCGACGTTTTCCCCCGTTTTCCCTGCGCACTTAGCTAAGAGTACGATTCAAAGCTCGCAATTACATGGTAAAATTTTGTAGAGAATAGAGAAGCCATGGTACTCGCTCAGACTCTACATACCCACGTTAGTCACGTTCTGCCTGTTCTGCAGAAATTTCTGTTTTCCGAGAACACCTATAAGAGTTCCCTTTTCATGGATTCCTGTTATTTTAGGAAGCGTTGGAACAGCTGTGGCCTTACGGGCCAAAGTGTTCGGTTTCACGGTTATGTTCTATGATCCGTTTGTGAAGGACGGGGTGGACAAAAGCCTTGGCATTACTCGAGTTGATTCCCTCCAGGAACTCCTGTATGCGGCCGACTGTGTCTCCCTCCATTGCCCTTTGACTGATCAAAATCATCACCTTATCAATGACTATACCATCAAGCAGATGCGACCTGGTACGTAGAGCAGAGTAGAGTGAAGTAGAGGACATACGTATATTACATGCTTACTGTAGATACATGGTTTTCGTCAGTGGATTGATGTATTGATTCTGTCCTGAAATGACTGAAAGACAAATATTTCTTGATGTATTTCTGATTCGCAAAGGGCTTCCAAGGGGAAGCGAAATCTTATCTATTTTCAGAAAAATTGTATGGGTGTCTTGGCGGCCAAATAACTGAATCTGAATACCTTGGCCGATTCAGCTGTTTGTTAATTCAGTAGGAAGTTTACAAACTCAGTTGTCCGGAGTTCGGCTGTAACTTTTCTTGACGGTTAGCATTTGAGGGACCTCCTTTTTGCATTTATTCAATTGAAAAGATTGACTTGGATTATTTGGATTTTTAGGTGCTTTTATTGTGAACACAGCCCGTGGTGGTTTGATTGATGAGTCCGCCTTGGCAACTGCCCTCAAAGATGGTCGTATTAAAGCAGCTGCCTTGGATGTTCATGAAACAGAACCCTATAATGCTAGAACAGGTAGACATAATTTCCGTAGTTGTAACAATCTATGTAATTGGTATATCTTTTAGTTATGAAATTATTACGTATATATTGCTTTATTGCTTTATTGCTTTATTGCCAGCACAACACTCAACCATAAGATAAGTAGAAGAGTATATAATGCATAACGAATAATAACACACAGAGATAAGTATACAACATATGTGCATAGCCGCTGGAGACCGAGCAGAGCCATCACGTGGCTACCGACGCTCTGCCTCGAAGGAACTGACATAATGGAACAGACTGCAGTCTCAGTTTAAAAACATTAAGATTAGCACTATCTACCACACACTCCGGTAAAGAATTCCAAATTGGAACAATTCTTGAACTGAAGAAATATTTTTAACGTCTATTCGATGTCGAGTTTGCAAAATTTTCCATTTGTGGCCCCTGGTTGCAGAATTTGAATACACGAAAAAGTCGTTTACAGCTAAGTCAACTTCGCCATGAATAATCTTATACATGAAAATTAAGTCTTTAACAATTCTTCTTTCTTCCAATCTCTTTAGACCTAATCGAGAAAGCCTGTCTTGATACGAAACTGAGCCCAACCCTGGTAACCTTTTAGTGAATCTTCTTTGAACCTTTTCAATCAAATCAATGTCGCCAACAAAATGAGGATTCCATACTTCGGACGCATATTCAAGTTTTGGTCTAACATACATATTGAACAACTGCACCATAAATTTATGATTTCTAGTAACAAAACTCCTAAAAATCGCATTAACCATACGAAAGCCATCTGAAGCCATTTTAGAACAGTGAACATGACTCTTAAGATCACTTGTAATATAGACACCCAAATCCTTGACAGACGAAACCTTAGATAAAGTCACATTATTTAGATGATAATTATGACATGGATTGTTACTACCAATGTGAAGAACTGAACATTTTTGAATAGCAACACTAAGTTGCATTTTTTCAAACCATGAATGAACTCTATCAAGGTCCTGTTGCAATATGTCAAAATTCTGATTTTCGGGAAATCCAAAATACAGTTTAGAGTCGTCTGCAAATAGTTTAATAAAAGAATTTTCTACACAGTCAGCTAAATCGTTTATGTAAGTGATAAACAGTAATGGGCCAAGGATACTTCCTTGAGGTACGCCTGACGTTACTGTCTGTTTTTGAGATTTGGCTAAACAAATTTCGACAGATTGTTGGGGATTTAAAAGATAATCCTCAAGCCAACAATAAAATTTAGTCGATATAATTGATTTTTAATGTGTTCATCTGGGTTCTTCTGGAGATTTATTGAAAAATCGTTTTTTCCTGAAGAGAATTTTAGATGTTATGTATTTGATTGATTCATTGGTCTGGCAAACGTTGCGTGCAGTGTTTTTATTGTATAAAATTTTGACTTTCTTTATTTTTGAAAATCCTTGTCCCCTGTTCTATTTCAGGACCCTTGAAGGATTTGCCCAATGTCCTGTGCACTCCGCACGGCAGCTGGTACTCCAGCACTGCCTGCGAAGAGCTGCGTCGCTCAGCGGCGGAGGAAATCCGACGCGGCCTCGTGGGTCGCCTTCCTGACGATCTCAAGAATTGTGTCAATAAGGATCACCTGGCCGGCGGCAGTGCTGCGGCTGCAGCTGCCGCTGCGGCCCAGGCCAGCTTACTGGGCAGTCTGGGCGGCGTGCCACCACCGGGCGTCGTGGGTTCCGTGAGTGGGGCCGGTGGCCCCGTCGGAAGCCACCTGTCCACTTCGGCGGTTCTGGCCCGGGCCGCTGCGGGTCTGCATAATCCGGCTGCTGCCTTTGCTGGTTTGTCGCCAGCTACGGCCGCTGCTGCCTTTCATAATCCCGCTGGGACGGCAGACGGATTACCGGGTATGGTGATGATTGTGTAGGACAAGGAATTACATGATTGTTGGTTTTTATGTGGTAGTTGTTGTTTGCATTAGGGAAACTCAAATCGTTTTAGTTTTAGTCGCATCAAGAATGCATAATGATAAGAGTAAGCCCGGCTATCAGGAAAAGGATGGGCACAACTCCGACGGGGTATCATGTCTCATAATCGAATGGCGGCGATATTGTAGGCATTATGGCTTTGCAAATATAGAGCTGACAATTGGAGATTAGTGATAACAAGAGTAAATGGTAGTAAGAGTACGACACCGTACTCTTCCTTAATGTAATTGGCCCGGCGCATTAAAGGCCGAAGTCGGGGGGGATCACGGTTAACACAGTTAACCATTGATTTATGCGCGTTTGAACTAAAACGCATCTGATTAGCTAATCGCCTACCTTATGTCAAATTTATGTGTATAACGTGACCCCCCCCCGAGATCTCGGTGGGGAGGGCTCAGCTTAGCGTTGTTAAGCCTGAGTTTATTTGCGATTGAACTGAAATGCATTTGATTGGCTACTTAGCTGCCGTAACTCTCATCTTTGCATTCAGTAGCAGAAGCTAAGTAGCCAATCAAATGCATTTCAGTTCAATCGCATATAAACACACGCTTGATAACGCTAAGCTGACCTTCCTCCCGAGATCCCGGGGGGGTTACCTTTGTACACGTAAATTTGACATAAGGTAGGCGATTAGCCAATCAGATGCGTTTTAGCTCAAACGCATATAAACCCATGGTTAACTGTGTCAACAGTGACCCACCCGAGATTTCGGCATCAATGTGCTGAGCATGGCCAATTACAGTAAGGAAGATTACGGTGTCGTACTCTCCTATTATTTACTCTTGGTGATAATTAATTGTTTCAGGGATTAATGGTGTGAACGGCCCACCAGTGTCCAGTTTCATTCCCTATCCTCCTACGGCTAATCTACTGGCTGCAGCGGCTGCTGTCAGTCACTGTAATCCCACGGCTGCTCTGGGTCTGGGCGCTGCAGGCCTTCAGCCATCCATGCCTGGCGTCTCCCTCCCCGGGGCCGCTGGTGTCAATGTAACGGGTGGCGCAGGCAGCATCATGTCCTCGCTGACTGCGGCCAATGAGATTGCTGCGGCCGCTGCGGCTGCAGCTGCTGCAGCCAATCATGGCTCGTTGCTGCAGCACGGTGGAGGTGGAGGTGGCAGCAACGCGGCCACACCGCCTCAGCAGCCGCTCGTCTCAGCTCTGGCTGGCCCGCTGGCCGCCGGTCTGGGAGGCGTTAGCGGTTCCGCTGCGGCCACTCCGCGCACTCCCACACCCGCCTCCACGCCGAAATCGGGCGTAGGCGGTCCCATAGCTGTGCCGGACAGTGGCACGCCGTCATCCCTGGGTGGCGGGGCCACGCCAATTCCTCCATCGTCGGCAGCAGCTCCTCCTGGGCTGGGGATTCCGTTCTCAGGCTCCTCCCCTGCCGCTGTGCCTGCTGCGGTGGCTCAACAGCTGGTGGAGTCCACTTCCGGGAACAGCACCAACGGACCAGGTGGTCACTCTGTCCCCTCCACAACCACCACTCCGGTTCCCTCCTCCTCCGGCCTTAGCGGTGCCAGCCCACCCAACAGTACCACTCCCAATACAACCACCGTGCCCGTTGCCCCTGCCGCTCCAACCACCAACGGCACTGTTGTTACCATGATGGATACATCCGCTCCCCCTTCCGGCGGCCCATCCGCTCCAGTTTCCAGTGTGTCCCCGCAGCCTACGCCTCCATCCTCTTGAAGGAACTGCTTTAGAAGACCAGACTAGCAGCAGGAATAATGTGTGACTCAATCCTATGTTTCTTTTTTTGGGAAAAAATGTTTAACTTTTTAGGGTTTTGTTTTCCTTCTATAAAAAGTATAATGTTGCATTTTATTGCCGTTACCCTGGTGAATCTTTTAGTCTCTCCACGGTCTCCATCGTTACTGTTGCGTCCCAATTTTTTTCGTGGAATCTAATGTTTGACATTAAGGTTTCTTAGGATATTATGTTTGATGTACATACGTATACCAGTGGAGTTGTTGCAGCGATCAATTGTCGTTGACTGATTTTTCATGGTTTTAAATGTTGACATATAATTGCCTGTGTTCTATGTTTGTTTAAATTGTTTCTTCTGTTTCTGTTAGCCTATTGACCTTTAGGTCAATTTTTCATGTTGCTTTTCTGTAATCTTTTTTATGTTCTCATTGCATCATATTTATGAGACAGTACTGTTTTTTGTCTGAATCTCTGTATTTTGCTATTTTTGTGTGTACTTATTACTTAACATTAATGTGTGGAATGGTCCGTAGGTTTTTATGTTGGCAAAATGTTGCAAATGCTCTCTCTGAGATTTTCATTGCAATTTGTCGAAAAACGTTATACCTACATATTTGAACGTAAGTAAACGCTGGCCAACAGGCGGATCCACGAAGGATACAAGGCATTAATCATAATGAAATAATGAAAAACGCCTGTCTGCAGTCACTAAGGCCGTAGCCTTAGTCCGAACAGGAGAGAGCCAATGGGCGCTGTGAGCGCTCTTACCCAGAGAGAACTAATCTCTGGAGCTCCTGCCTGGTTGTCCAAGAAGAGGGGAGATCCGCTGGCCACTGCAGTCCTCTTTCTGTGCATAGCACAGTCAGAGAGGTTTTGATAAAACCTTCTCTGGCTATGTTGCAGCACAGATAGAGCCGAGCTGGCTGTCCTCGTCTTGGACAACCAGGCAGGAGCTCCAGAGATTAGTTCTCTCTAGCTAAGAGCGCTCACAGCGCCCATTGGCTCTCTCTCCTGTTCGGACTAAGGCTACGGCCTTAGTGACTGCAGAGGCGTTTTTCATTATTTCTTTATACATATTTGAACGTAATACACTGGTAGAATTCAATCTCTGCAGGTAAAAATTCACCGTGCTGGTTTTTCTTGGTGGGCCTGAGCTACTGTGTTGTATGCTGATGCACGTCTGTTATTGCCAGGTCTTTACGTATACTATTTCTTGGTTTTTTTTATTTTCAGAGATTTTGGGAGATTTTGTGCTTCATAAACTGACATATAGTTTTGGATGCTGTCTTTAACCCGTCTGTTTGTTGTAGTTTTCTCTCCTTGTTATTAAGCTTTGGCGATGAGCTGCATTTTAATAATGATGTTACGCCATTTTCCGACTTTGGGCAGCTACCTTTTAAATGCGAGTAAAGTTCAGCTATGACTAGAAAATTAATATTCTATGAAGCAATAAGCATTCACACAATGAGATACCACCTTTATGGATATCAGTTTCATGTATTTGTGTGTCTAACTATATCATTTAAGTCTCAGTATTTTGGTTTCTTGTTTGACTGTTCAGAAGTATCTTTTCTAGGTAGGTTTATTTGTCTGTTTTGTTCTGTGACTGCTTTATCAATTCAGTACGCATTGTTGTTGTACATAGTCTATTAAAGTCTTGGTTTATAGCAAATCCATGTTAACCATTAAAAGTGAACGTCTTAGTTGGGTAGGCAAGCAGCTAATCGTAGCTGTTCTGGAAATAGAAAAACAGTTCCTGAAGCATCGGTTCTGTTCGCAGTTCTCTCGCCAGCTTCTGCAGTCGAAGACAGGCCCGTTTTCCTTGAAGATTAAACAGTGTTAAAGGAATTCAAAATAGGCTGGATTATTTTAATTTTCACGGATTTGTAATTAGGGACAGAATCTAGCTTTTTAGTATATAACCTTAACAAGAAGAGTAACGGTTAAGTTTAACCAAGAGTAATAAGAGTATAAACTTTGCGCTACTGTGTGTTATACATGCTTGACGTTCGTAGAAATGTAGTGTGCAACAATTTTTATATCATTCGAAAGAGCAGAAAAATGCTACAAAGTTGTTGAATTAGTTTTTAATTGCGTTAACCTAATTAAAGTTATAATTAAAAATTACGAATAAAATACTTACTGTAAGCGTAAGCTAATTAGCGAATCAGCGGGCAGACACGCGTTTATATGAAAGCACGTAATTAGTGCTATGTGGGACCCCCCCCCAATCTCTCGGAGAGGGTCCTGAGTTGATCCCAGCATGTCAAGCATGTTTAACACAGTAGCGTAAGAGTTTCATACTCTTATTCCATTATGTACTCTTGGTCTTGGTTTAACCTTATTTAATCTGTCAGTAACAGCTATTTCGAATTTTCGTCCGTCAACGCTTTCATCTGGTTATTCTGGGTATATAGTAGTGATGTGGATCGGATCGGATCGACAAATTTTCGGATCGGATCGGCCAGATCGGATCGGCTTGATTTCTCCGGATCGCCGATCCGGCAAACGATTCAAAATGTGGAAGTTTGTACCAATTTTTACAACATTACAATATTTCTTCCAAGAAATTATGAAAAGTTTTCATCTGACTTTTGTTCAATTGTTGAATTTTCGTTGTTAATGTGGATTTTTTGATGTTAACGTTTTGCTTTACTTTCTTTCTCTGGATAAATATATAATTTTTTGTCTGCATACGTAAAAACGATCCAATGGAATGGCTCTCTAATATTTTCTCTTAATTAATTTTTGCACAGTCCGCTTCGCTTTTTAAATTCAGTGACGCTGACTGCTGAGAGTGTGCTTATTCTGTTATAATTTCTATTCAAATTAATTAACTACATACTACTAGGAAACGTTGCCTAGAATTTATTTCAAAGCTAATTGTGAGCTAGAGCCAATACCTGAAGGTGTACCAATTTCTTGGAATTCAGTATTCATAGATGGGGAAGTATTTCTGAACTTGGAACCGGGCGCATTTATGGGAAATAGTTGCATTACAACAGATTTTCAGCTCGTCAAGATCTTTCGAGTGATTACTCCTGAGTGTGGGTAATGAAACACATTTAAATCCGGAAAATCCTGTTGTCGTGAATTTGGTAATCGTGTGCATTTATGGGACATGATTGCATTACAAAATGTGTTCACTTCGCCAAGAGCTTTTAAATCATAACCATATTGTGACAATTAAAGAAATTAAAAATCCGAAAATCTTGAAAAACCAAAAACTCCAAACATTAGGTGCTAATTGGTTGCAAAGGTTGCAAGCATAGGATAACGTGGGGGAGAATGGGTGGGTGGACAAAAAACTTTAGATCAACAGAACTTTAGAGCATGATTTATACATCGTTGGAATGCTCCAGATGTGCTCTAGTTGATCGTGTAAAGCAGTAGCTTGCTGCAGCTTGCTGCTATTAAAACAACTAAAAATTGCAAAAAACGGTAACTTTGATGGTTTATCAAGCTTAACCTTTTATTGCAGCAAGCTACTCCTTTACACGATTAACTAGAGCACATGTGGATATTCCAACAATGTATAAACAGAGTTGGAAGCGGGTACCTTTTTGGCGACCCGCCCCGCCCCGCTACCCGCAAGCTGGTACCCGCCCCGCCCCGCTACCCGCAAACTGGTACCCGCCCCGCCCCGCCCCGCGGCCCGCGGCCCGCAGCCAACTGATACCCGCAAGATACCCGCAAAAGTTTTCGAATGCTATATGATTACTATGCCATTAAATTTATTAAAAATGCCAATAGTGTAAAAAAACTTTTATTTAATTAAACCTTCTAACCCACAAACTATACCTAACAGTGTTGAGTTGTGTTCCCTAAATATGGAAATTCACCCAAATTGCTAAAGTTTTCAAAAAAGTATATACCAAAACGTTTTCAAAAAGTTTACAAATTTAAACTACTATACATTTAATTAAGGATGCACCAGGGCTTGGGGACCGATGCCAACCTCGGTGGTTAAGCACCGGTGCCTTCTGGGACCAAACATTTGTAATTTTTTGACAATTTTTAGCCAAAACTTTGGAATTTTTAAAGTCAAAATTAAATTAAACTGGTACAGATCGTTCATTATAATTCTCATCAGTTTGAATGGAAACAATAATAGTAATTTGAAATAATACCAAAATCGGAATTTTTAAGAACATTCTCCTATCTAGACTTCCAATTTTCAGGCCCCGGCCTCGGACAGACCTCGGTGCATCTCGACGAAAAATTAATGTTTGACTCATGTAGTTTCGAAAGAAGACCGATATTACAAAGTTAAGGACTATTTTATTGAATCAAACGCATCTTCCAGAAATTAAAAATGCTCAAGGTTTTGAATTTGCTGAAAATTATGTATTGTTCGGCTATCGAAAGCGCATTTGGCCGGGTAGAGGACAGAGGCCTTTGGATACGCTTAGCGACGTTAAAATTCCACTATTTTCACCAATTTTTCTAAATTATAACTACAAATATCGATGTTTAATAAAAATAGCATTGCTTATGCTTAGACGAGTTTTTAGTAAAAAGATCAGGCGAAGCCGGATAATCGTCAGAAATGTGTGTCTGCAAACTTTCTTTCTTTGAGCAATTTTCGTGCCCCGTGTAGCCGAATTTTTTACCGCCTGTAAGAGCAATTTTGATAACCCTTCTGGAGGAATTTGCAGAGAGGATGGGTAATTCTTCCTTGTCCACCTGTGAATTTATACATGTAAAATCTCCAAGATTGAATTAGAAAAGAGGATTTTAACGGTTGAGCTTTGCGGATGTTTGCGGATTTCGGATTGATTCCAAAAATTGACGACGAGCTATTACGTTCTGAATAATAAAAACAAAGCGAAATTATACATAAGTTCCCCAACTAAAATACTGTTTGTTACTACCTAACGGATTATGATAATAGTTTAGTCATCAGGATTTTTCTAGAATTTGTCTAGAATTAGTTTGTCAAATTTTTTGAGCAAACATTCCCAGTTTCGAATTGAAGAATTTCTTGAGCAAACATTTCCAGTTTCGAACAATGGTTGACCTTATGTACCATTCACT